>PVIA01003706.1:0-160068 GCA_004024845.1 Tonatia bakeri | reverse complement strand
GCGGAGAGGGGCGTGGGTTTTGTGAGTGCGCTGAGAAGCCACTGCAGAATTTCAAGCTCAAAGTTTTAAGTTTCTTTAAAAACTCCATCCAGTTATTTTAAGTTAAAAATTTAAGTTATGAAAATATCATTCATGCTAGTGATCACGCAACATATTTATGATTCTAAGACGACTGCGGAGACAAACAGCTGTGCTCCGCGGTGCAAGGTAACGCGAGAACCTCGCCAGTCCCGCAGACGCCCTCTTCCTGCCTCTCCCGGTTCGCACCGCGGAGACCTTTAGCCCCAGATCGTGTAAACCATTCTCTCGTTTTTCTGTCCGAGTCTCCCATACGGACTTATGCTCGTACACTATACATCTCAGTGTTGCCTGGTTTTGGATTACATACAGATGGAATCACGTGTGGATTTGGGGTTTGTTTTTTTTTTATGTTTTACAGTTGTTCCAGTTTTTTCCCCCATTGTGGGTGTCTTTTTCTGTGGCTTGCTGCTTTTACTCAGCGCTATATATTTTGAGAGTCACCCACGTTGGTGCGAGAAACTAAGACCCATTCCTTTTCACTGCTATGATCAGAGAACACACTGATTTTGGGGGGTCCCTTTAAACATATACAAAATTTAATAAAATATTAGGTAAAAATTGAATTTATATTTACACCGAAAGAAGAACTCACAAGTTGTAGATTTAAAAAAAAAACTGATAAATATTACAAGCATCATGAAATCCAGAAATGTATAATTTTTACTAATTGACTATCTGATCCACGTGGTTAGGGTCCCCTCAGAGCCTTCCAAAGGAACGTGGGGATTCCTCTCAGGGCCTTGCAAGGGGTTTGGGCAAGGCAGGGACCCTACAACTTCGGGGAGGTCCTCTTTACAGTGACTCCACCGCAGAATGTGCCTCCACTGCAGGAAGAGGCGACAGTTTGTCTCCGTCCTACTTGTGATGACAGAGCGGCTCCCAGAGATGTTCCCGTCCTAAGCCATAGAGCCTGAGAGTGTGCTCCGTCACCCGGCAAGGAGGAGAGAAGGTTGCAGATGCAATTAAAGGTGCCAATCATCCCTGGCTGGTGTGGCTCAGTGGATTGAGTGCGGGCCTGCAAACCAAAGGGTTGCCGGTTCGATTCCCTGTGAGGGCACATGCCTGGGTTGAGGGCCAGGTCCCCAGTTGGGGGCATGTGAGAAGCAACCACACATTGATGTTTCCTTCCCTCTCTTTCTCCTTCCCTTCCCCCTCTCTAAAAAATAAATATTTTTTTGAAAAAACTTGCTGATCTTGAGATAGATGACTATCCTGGATTGTTCAGGTAGCCCAACGTGATCACAAAGGTCCTTACCTGGGGGAAGGGAGCCAGAAGCATCAGAACCAAGGGGTGGCAGCATGAGAGGCTTGACCCACCATCGCTGGCTTTTAAGATAGAAAGAGCCACAGTCCAAGGGTTGTGGCTGCCTCTGGATGTGGAAAAGGCAGATCACAGGTCTTGCCCCCTAGGTCCTCCAGAAGGAGCACACACCTTCCGACACCTCGATCTCAGCCCAGGGAGACCCATTTTGGGCTCCTACACTATCAGGTGATACATTTGTGCTCTTGTGAGCTGCCACATTCGAGACAATCTATTACAGCAGCCTTAGGAAGCGAGTCCACCACCATGTTGGTTGGAGAGCTGGGCTGTTTCCGTGTTCCCGCTCTCCAGTTTGCTGCGAATTTTCCACCGTAAGGACCTGGTGCCAAGAGGAAGGAGCTGCAATATGCGTGGCTTCAGCTTTTCTAGGTCTCGCCTGAGCTCTTTGCAGGCTGCAGTGTGGCGGCGGGCAGGGCAGGGCAGAACGAGGGTGGCCAGACGGGGGGTGGGGGGTGGGGGGGTGCGTCCCAGCTATGTGGATGCTGAACTAAAGAGACGGCGGGGGAGGTGGAAAGAAGGAGCAGATGTGAGAAATCTTGAGGACGAGTCTGCCGGACTTGCTGAAGCCTTCATTGTTGGGATTTAGGGAAGAACCAGAAAGACTCCCAAGTTCCTGGCATAAAAGCAAGGGTGGGGGTGGGTGCAGAGGGGGTCATGGCTAGGGAGTCTGGCCCGGGACCCTTACTCAGTGGGCCTCCCCCTTTCCTGCCCCAATCAAAGGCTGTCCTGGTCCCTCCTTAGCCTCATGCCAGGGAAGCTGCTCTCTCTCATCTGCTTCCCCCAGGTTAGGGGAACAGCTGCCACCCCACGTGGATTGAAAGTCAAATGATGGACAAACAAACGCATGCTCCCGGGACAAAGGAATGAACATGCAGGCGACAGAGTCGCAGTTAAACTTTAACTGATTGACCTGAACAAACTTTAACTGATTTTCTGAGATTTAAAGCAACAGAAGACATCACCAAGACAAAGCCAGAAGGTTTTGACCCTTAGGGACAGTTTAATCTTGTGCATGGACACTGTCCTTTGAGAGGCATGGGGCTGTCACCCAGGAGAGGGGGCGACGCATTCGGGTGTGGGAAAAGTCTGCAGCATGCTGAGAAAAGCAAACTAAGAAAAATGTGTGTGGAGGATCTCATTTTATAAAATAGGGAGGTTCGAGAGCTCCCTACAGGTATACAACAACAGCACACATTTATTACGTGGTTACTACGTGCCTGGCACTGTGCTAGGTGTAGGCAGGTGACCCCAGCTCAGAGCCAGGGGCTGGGCGTTGTGAGGGGCAGACGCCGTGTGTGGCTTGTGCTGGAAGTGTTGCTGGGCCCACCCATTCTGGCACCATTCCCATGGCCGCAGCAAGGCCCGAGCTGTGGTGTGAAGGGGAGGGCTGTGACCTTGGGGCCCACCGACAGGTAGGCCTGGCCCTCTGTGGAAGTGGGACCGGCCTCCTCCGATGGAGTGAGCCTCTGGGATTCTCAGACTGTTCTGGGAGAGGCCTCAAGAGGGAGACGCTGGGCTTTCTACCGATAAATGCATGAGGGTGCCAGCGAGGTTGATTAAGAACACAGTCCCGTAGCACGGTGACCCGCTCCTTCTCCCAGACGGGCAGACGGGCCATGCGTGTGCATGTGGGTCCACCCCACACCATCACACAGTTTTCTGCGAGAAGTGAAATCAGGTCGTGGAAGGCTGTTATTTTTTGCTTTGGGCCCTAAGAGCAGTGGTTTTCAACCGGTGCGCCACAAGAATTTTTGAAACGTGCAATACCTGGCTATGCAGTCAGGGGCACTGACCTCCTTTCTCATAGCCTGTCAGATAAAAAATGCCAACCCAACAATAGTTGTCCCGTGTGAATGAATCACAGTCATACCTATATTTTCCGGTGTGCCACAGAATTTTAGTAATCAGTTTATGTGTACTGTGGGATGAAAAGGGCTGAAAACCGCTGCCTAAAAGTGTTTTAATTTTATATACTGGTATAATTTTATTACACACTAGTTTTAATTTATACACCAGTATTGTTTTAGTTTATAAATAATAAGCATGTATTACTTTTGTAATAAAGAACCTTGATAATGTGAAAAACATACATATGATGAAAAAAGGCAAAAATAATATAGAAGAAACCTCCCAAATAAATATGACGAATGGTATATGCCTTCAGCACGTGAAGCACTGTTACAAACCCTGGAGAGAAAACTGGTCACACCCCACCGGGAAGGTTCACAAACAGACTGTTTCTAGACAGTGAGCCAGTCGCCACTCTGATCTCAGAAGCAGTGGAGGGAGCGGTGCGGCTGGGAAACTCCAGCAATGCGTGTTTGCCGCCGGTCCCACTAAGGGAGGCTTTGAGAAAGGAGAACAGCGCTGGGATGCGCCGGGCGCTCCCTGATCCGTCCACAAAGGACACAGAACGTGAGACCGACATGTCTGGGTAACAATTTGCCTCCAGGAACCGAGGGATTTAAACCATTCAAACTCAGCCTGGATCTAATCGTGAGAGAGAATTGGACAGAGCCAAACTAGGGGCATTTTGCAAGATGCTTGGCGTTGAACCCTTAAAAAAAAAAAAAACACATGAAGACACGAAAGACCACAACAGCAGGAGACACGTGCCAGGTGAGAGAGTAAAGAGACCTGACAACTGAATGCAGTATGTGGCCCTTGATCGAACCTGGAAGCTGAAAAAGAATGAACTCTAAAAGGCATTACTGTCCCGGCCGGTGAGGCTCGGTCGGTTGGAGCATCGTCCCTCGACCGGAAGTTCTCAGGTTTGATTCCCAGTCAGGGCCCACACCTCGGTTGTAGGAGGACCCTGATCCTGGTCCAGGCACCTGTGATCCCTGGTCCAGGTGCGTAAGGGAGGCAGCCAATCAGTGCTTCTCTCTCGCATTGATGTTTCTCTCCCTCTCTCTCTAAAAGCAGTGAACAAATGTCCTCAGGTGAGGCTGAAATTTTTTTACATAAATAAAAGACATCATTGAAACAACTGAGGAGATTGGGTGTGGATTGTATATTAGGTAACATTGAACTGATGTTCCCTTTCTGGGGAGTGTTCATCGGTCGCGTGGGTGACTGCCCTTCACCTTCGAGCCAGACGCCGGAGGCCTGAGCGTCAGGATGCCTGCAGCTCGGACCGTTCAGCAAACCGTCTGCGTTCAGACAGAGAGACAGACCACTTGTGCACATGTAGGCACCGGTGACAACAGACTGCTTCAGAGGGAAAGCAAAGGTGGCAAAAGCGTGATGATCGGTGAGCCTGGGCAAGGGACGTGTGAGTACCTATCCTCGTAGTCTTTCAGCTCATCTGCAGAGTTGAACTGTCCAGAATACTAAATTAGAGGAAAGCTCCTGGAGGCCAAGTGAGCCCAGCAGCAAGGACCACTCTCAGCCCCGCCTCTGAGAGAGGCAGCGCATGCCCACCTGGTGAGGCTGACCCTGGCTCTGGTCAGTCCCTAGAGCCCCCTCTGCTGCCCCCAGAGCCTCCAGGCTGGAGACTCTTTACAGTCCTGTCTCTGGGCTCATACCACAAGCCACCTCCAGTTCCCTGAGCCAGTCTCTTCCACTCAACCCCTCACCCCACAGCAGGCCCAGGATGGGCCCAGACCCTGCCCTGGTCCCAGGTTTGGCTCTCACACCTGGGCTATGTCAGCTAGACTGTGTCCCAGTCCTGGTTCTACCTGTGGATAGCCCGAGTCCGCCCTCCCCCTGCCCCCTTAACCCTGCTCTGGGATCATTTTCTCATTGGACTTGCCCATCCGTCATCCCAAACACTCAGAGTTTGTCTTTCCAGTCATGGGCAACTGTTGGAGGGGGGGGCCTCAGCCAGGAAGGTCGGAAGCCCCCGGAGGTGGGAAACTCCCAGGAGAGGCCTTTGAGCGCCCCATTCTAAAGCCAAGGCCCTGAAGCCCTGAGGATGAGAAGGGTTGTTTGTGTTTCTTTTTCCAAAGAGCAGTGACTCCCACCATCAGCACCAGCTGCTTTCCTAACCTCTCGGGACACGTACCCTGCTATGGAAGAGCTGAGCTGGACCTTGGGGCAACTTGCGTGAGCAAGAGCTCACCTGGAGGAGGAGGCGGTAAGGAGGGGTCCCCGGGTGGGGGAACTAGGGCATCCTGGGAGCAACACACAAAACAAGACAAGACCACAGGTTGTGTCCCCTTGCCTGCCTGTAAGAGACCAGAACCAGCTGCCCAGCAACGTGGATGGCCCCCGGGCAGCCCACATCCCGACTGCTCCAAGGAAAGAACAATGGCCTGCCTTGGCCCCAGCTTTTGGGAATAAAAGACAGCCCTGGCTGGTGTGGGGCAGTGGATTTAGTGTGGACATGCGAACCAAAGGGTCGCTCGTTCAATTCCCAGTCAGGGCACGTGCCTGGGTTTTGGGCCAGGTCCCCAGAAGGGGGCATGCAAAAGGCAACCACACATGGATGTTTCTCCCCCTCTCTTCCTGCCTCCCTTCCCCTCTGTCTAAAAATAAATAAATAAAATCTTTAAAAAAAAAAAAGACATCCAAAATCACAGAATTCCAGATAATCAAATTACGGAAGCTGAGAATTCCCTACTCACATTAGAATTACCACTTAGGCTGGAATCATGAGATGCAAAATACTGGAATCACAATCTCTTACAGCTGGAAAGTGCGCGGGGAAACACTACTTTTCCCTCCGTGCACCACACGCTCCAGCGCACTCACCAGTGCCCCGACCAGTGCCAGCAGCCAAATGGCCCGGGAGCCGAGGCTGGGATGCCCAGGATGGAGGGGAGGCCTGCCTGCCCAGCCTGGCTGCTGTCTGGCAAGGGCCATGCTCACCTGGGGCCTAAATCCAGCTGGCGTCACTCCCTGCAGGTGTTCAAAACATGCATTAGTGCTCCCTGGGAGCAAAGAACGACTCCAGAGAGGAGTGGGCATGAACTCTCAGTCACTGCAGCTGCTTTAGAAAGGTTAAGTCCCTTTGCTTATTTATTTTTAGAGAGGGGGAAGGGAGGGAGAAAGTGAGGGAGAGAAACACCAATGTGTGGTTGCCTCTCGCGCGCCCCCTACTGGGAACCTGGCCCGCAACCCAGGCATGTACCCTGAGTGGAATCCAACCAGCAACCTTTTCAGTTTGCAGGCCGGCACTCAGTCCACTGAGCCGCACCAGCCGGGCCCCGCCTGGGTTTAAATCACAGCCCTACCACTGACCAGTGTGAGACTCTTGCCAGGCTGCCCTCTCTGTGCCTCAGTTTCCTCCCCCGTAAACGGGGGATAATAATGGCACCTACCTTATAGAGATTTCACGAAGACTAAACGTGTATGTATGTATACAAATGTAGGTGTGTGTGATATGTGTATAATAAATGATTTACGCAGAAGAGCGTCTGACACATGCTCAGTGAGGTTTAAGTACTAGCTGTGACCACCCCTGTTGGTGTCTCGGACGCCGGGACGGGAGCGATGTGTCCGCCCCCAATCAGGCAGCAGACTCACAAATGCGTTAAGCATCGTCACTGTTTTCTAACATTCATGCCAGTTCATCGTGGGGACCGTGGATTTTCTCTTGCCGATCCCCAGCTTCGGCTGGTAGTTCCATGAGGCTTTGCTTCATTTTTGGAAATGTGGGAATCTCTTATTCCTGAATGTCGTTTGTTTGAGAGACCAAACGTTTTCAAACATAGATGAGGCCCCCTGATAGGAGTCTCACCTCAGGAAATAACTAGAAAGTCACACAGATATCTGTGTACAAGGATGTTAACTTCAGCATTATTTTTAGTCCTAGAAAAATTGGGGAGAACTTCTGCGTGGAACGGTCAGAGCGGTCCTCGTGGAACCCACGTGGGGTTCCACGAGGGACGCACCGCAGGGCTCTCCAGTTCGGTAGCACAGACAGATGTTGGTCTGTCCAGAGGTGGGAAAGCTGCATTTCAACAGGTCATTTTTAGCATGTTGAGGTTTTCAAGTAGCCTATGTGTGGTGTGATCTCATGAAAAGTGTATAAACTTTACATTAACAGAGGTGTGTGAGTGTTCACAGTTGTGTGTGTGTGTGTGTGTACACGGGGTACAGAAATCTGACAGGATGTCCAACACATAAATGCGGTTTAGGTGGCTGATATATGGATGACTTAAAAAAATTAGTTCATCTGCTTTTTCTCACTGCCAAAAATTAACATACCTCAATTTTATAGTAAATAACACTTTTTAAATTTTTTATTTATTGATTTTACAGAGAGGAAAGGAGAGACAGAGAGAGAAACAGAGAGGGAAAAACATTCATTTGCTGTTCACTTATTTGTGCATTCCATGGGGGATTCTGGTGCGTGCCCTGACCGGGATCGAACCCCCAATGCTGGCCCATCCGGACCACGGTCCAACCAACGGAAATACCTGGCCAGAGCCATACTAGTGCTTTCTTAACAGAGAGTGGCATGGGCTCTTTGCCTCCTCTTCCTTTCACTTTTCCTACCTGCCGACTGGGATGAAGGTGTGTTGACTGGAGCTAAAGCAGCCGTCTTGGGCCATGTGGTTCTTTTATGAATGGAGGCTGCGCATGATGGAGTCCAGGTCCTGGCCATAAAGGTATAAGGAGTCTGGATCCCACATTCTGTGGCTCAGTCTGGGATGCCTCCCTCCAGATTTTTCTGGATAAGATAAAGAAATGCCTTTCTTGTTTAAACTGCTGTTATTGCCACTTGCAGCCAAACATATCCTAATTCGCTCACTGACGACCACTCTGCCAGAATCGGGTGCCAGAAACGAAGACAAACCAGACATGAGCCCGACCTTCACGAAACTCCGAGGCCGAGGGGAGATGCAGGTGAAACGAACAATCCCAAGACAATTCTGCTTGAAATGTTCTGACAAGAGGCAGCCAGCCACTCGTTCACACTGTCGCCCACTCTTGCTGGGAGCCAGACCTCCTGCCCGACAGCAGGCGCTGTGCCGGGTGCGGGGGCTCCGTCTCAGCCAGCCCTGATGGGGCTCCCAGGTTGTGGACCCGCACCATGACCCTGGGGCCTTCTGTCCACCCAGAGCAGCTGGCCTCTGACCCAGTGGCTCTAGCATAACAATGAAACTCTTTCAAACAGTGCTCTCGGAACCCTAAGGAACGGCCTGGCGTAATCTTCCCCATGTCCCCATGAAGCTGGCACGGTGACCCCAGGAAACTGAAGCACAGAGAGAGTAAGTGACTTGCCTGAGGTCACACAGGCAGTCGGCAGTCCATCCGCAGCCTGCACTCCTAACTCCAGGCTGCCTGGACCTGCGTGCTCAACCTGGCCTGCGGGCACTGAGCATGTACAAACACGTGGGCTGTGTGTGTGAGCAGGTGAGCGTGTATAGGATGGGGCGGGTGTGCACACAGGTATTCAAGATCACATGTACCTACAACTCTGTTTACATGACGCGGCTACAGGTGTGTCCAGCCTGCTCCTCCAGCCTGGAGCACCCTTCCCAACCTCTGTGTCCTGATTGCCCCCACTTATCTTGGCAGACTCGGCGGGGCATCCTCCCCTCTGCGGGCGGCCGGCCCTGGCTCCTGGGCCGCTCATCTGCGTCATCAGTCTTTCCTGGTTGTTGTTGTCTGGGGGTGGGAGGGGATGAGGGTGTGTCCCTTCATGACTGTGTCACGCAGGTGCTTGCAACAGGCCTGCCCAAGACACTAATAGTGATAACATGGGCGTGGCTGCCAGGGCAGGCGTGTCCCGGAGCCGCACCCTCGTGACCTCGCTCTAATCCCACTTATTAATCTCAGGTGAGGAAATGAGGCCTTGGAGGGTGATTGACCAGAACAGATACTTGGCAGAACGGGAACAGGAACCCCACGCTGAGCTCCAGCCCTGTGGTCTCCATACCTTGCTCCTTTGGGGCTATCTCATTCTTCGTTAAACTTGTATTTGCTTGGGAACAGAGCTCACGTGCACCTGGGAAGTGATTCAGAACGTGTGAAAGAGTACAACATCAAAGCAAATGTCGCCCACCCCTGTCCCCCAGGCTTCCCGTCCCTTGTTGGGGGCAGCCGCTGTTCCAGGTTCTTGTGTGTCCAGGGCCCCCTCACACTGGGTTTGCTCACTCTAGGTGTGCGTGTGTGCCTGCGCGTGCGTGTGTGGGTGCAGCCCCTTCCAGGGAGGTTTTAAGCACACACACACACACAGGCCACACTGCTCCAGTAGTGCCACATCCCACGTTCGGGTCTGCACCTGGCTCTGTTTACACCTTGGCAATCTCTCCGCATCAGAGTACAGAGAATGTCCTCCCTGCTTTAGTGAGTGCTTGGCCCTGGTGGTGAATTCACTTAAACACTTCCCGCTTCCAGTGCTGCGATGAATGCTGTTGTGTGGACTAGACTGCCCTCGAATGAATGGGTCAGTGAATGGAGGAGGGAGAAAAGAGGTGAGAGAGTGCGTGAGGCTGGGCCCCGGACTGGGGAGGCATCCTGGGCATGGGGCTGGAGACACCTGCAGGTCTGTCTCCTAGGGGAACAGGAGAACGTGAGCATCTGCTGGAGTCCAGAGGGTCCCTGCTGCCACCGTCACATGCAGGTCTCTGGGCAACGCCCCCTCAGCTGTTCCTTCTCCACGCAGTCTGGTCACACTGCTGGTGAAGTGTGCCCGCCATTAGTCACCTTCCAGACTCACTGGGCCAGTGTGGCCAGCTGCCCCACTCCTGAGGCCCGGACCTCACTCTCGAGATGCCTTAGCGGAGGTCAAGGGGCTAGTGGGTGACCACACCAGGGCTCAGGCCCAGGCAACAGTCTTTGGGGTGCACAGCCTCGCCTGCACTGACAGGGGAGGCGGAGGAACAGAGGTGGCTGCTGGCCCCGTCGAGCCACAGTCTCCAGGAGCGGCAAGGGAGCTGTCCAGTCGGACACTGTGGCCGACTGGGTCCAGGGTGGTCGAGCTGGGGAGGGTCTGTCCTGGGAGTGGAGGGAGTAGGAATGAAGGTCTATCCAGGCAGCAGCTATGCTGCCAGAGCTTTGGGAAGACTGCGGTTGGTGCCTCCATGCCGCATGGGGAGCCTGGAGCTGCAGGATGGTGAAGGGGTGAGGGCCAGCCAACAATGCGGGGACCCCTGGCACACCTTCCTGCCGTTTCCTGGGGGCCTCTGGCCTTCCTGGCCCCCTTAGGAGGAAGCTTCCGTTCTGCTTTGCTAGGGAAGTGTGGAGGCGGCCCATCCGAGTTAGCCCCGCAGAGCGGCCCACAGATGACTCCCTACACCGACGACCCACGTGGGGACCCAAGGCAGCTGGTCTCCAGGCGGTCTCCAGTGAGAGACCCTGGGTCAGCTCAGGAGGCCACCTGCACAGTGAGCCCCACAGCCCTGGACTGCAGCTCGGTGACCAGGTGGCCACGCTGCACCCGTGTCCGCCCCCCCGCCCAAGCGGGGGTTCATTCGCACCTCCCTCGCTGTGCTGTGCTGGGGTGGAGAGGCTAACAGACATGAATGCTCGTTGCCGGGCTCGGCACACAGTAGGGCTCAGCAGAAGGGGGCGTTTTTCCTGTTAGGGCGGGCGGCCTGAGTAAAGGGGTTTGGACTCTGGAGCCCAACGTGCCGAGACGTGAGTCACTCCATGACTGGCCTTGGTGAGTCAGGTCCCTTCCCTGAGCCTCGGTGTCCTCTGTAAATGGGGACCGCAATGCGTACATCAAAGGGTGCTAATGAGCATTACAGGGATGGTGCGTGTAAAGTTTACTCACCGCCGAAGCTCCATCAAAGCAAGTTTCTCCCTCCCGGGGCCCACGGGCCCTGGTAAAGCCAGGCTGAGACGCCAGATGACAGGGCTGACTCAGGGCTGTGGCCTGGACCCTCCACGCACCGGATACTGCCCACAGCTCCCAGCCTCTCGGGCTGGCGGCTGGGCTTCCCCGCTGGTTTATGGGGAGACCAGGCCCTTTGCCATTTGGCGTGAGGGCGGGGCTGAAGCTGTGCCCTTCCCAGAGGGCACCTGGCTAGGTAATCATTCACTCCCTGTTAGTCACTCAGTCAGTCAGTCAGTCAGTCAGTCAGCAAACACACTTCCAACTGAGACTCAATGCGCTCTCTGCGGGGCCCTGGCGAAACAGCAGTGAGTCAGAATGGGCCCCTCACCTCAAAGGGCTCAAAGTCTCAGGGGAGAATGATGTGGGAACAACATGTCAAGTGGAGGGGCTGTGGAAGTCAGAGCAGGTATCTGGCCCCATCCGAAAGATCTTGGAGGGCTGTCTGGGGGTGGCAGATGATGACTGATTGGAGTCCCGGTGCCGCCCGGCGAGGGGCAGGGGTCCCATGGGCAGGTGCATAAGGAGGAGAGCAGTGAGCATGGATGAGTTCATGGCCGGGTACCCTCGGGAGCCGTTGGCGGGAGCCTGGAGCCCAGGGAGTCTGAAGAAGCAGGGAGAAGGGGCCGGGCAGGCTGAGGGCCTCCTGTGTGAAGACCAAAGGCAGCAATGGGTGGGCAGGGCTCAGCGGAAAAAAAACCACCGCCAGCCCTCTGCTTCAGAAAGTTCACACTGGTGATGTGCCGATGGGGCAGGAGGGGAACAGCCGGAGTCGGGCCCTGGAGAAGAGGCTGAACACGGCCACAGTAGCCAGGATAAGCAGCTCCATCCAGGAGCAGGAAAGGACAGCTGGCTGGGGTGTGTGTTGGGGGAGGTGCTGGGCAGTTCCTGGGGGCCAGGCTGGGTCCTCCCAGACTGCCCAGGGCCCCCCACCAGCCAGGGATCCAGATGGTGCAAGGGGTGAAATGTAGAGGGAGGGACCCCTGAAGGGTCTGGCTTTGCACCCAGAAACACATCCCACCCCAGGGAAAGGAAGTCTCAGAAAAATTGACAGGTGGGCACCTGCCACAGTGGAAGGAAGGGGCCTGGACTCTCACAGGCCGTGGGTTTGGGGTTTGGACCAAGTTTAACCAGGTCTCCTGGGGGTGGTGGGGGCAGGGGCCTCCAGCTGACTCCTGACTAAACGCATGGCCCCTGAGTTCCTGGCCCCGCACCACGCCTTCTACTTCCACAGTTTCATTTAATCCTCCTACCTGCCCCATGACGCCCGCCACCACAGCAATGACAGGTCACACTTGTCTGGCCCTGATGGGTCCTAGGCATTCTTCTCAGCATCTTACATGTGTGAGCTCATTTCTAATCGTCACTATGTTTCTGCAAGACATGCACTGTGATGCCCATTTTACAGAAGGGGAAACGGAGGCACAGAAAGCCACACAACGCGCCCAAATCTGCAGGGTGAGGACGAGGATGCAGATGGAGAGCGGTCTGTCCCCGGTCCTGAGCTCCTGCTCCTCCCTCATCCTGCCCCCCATGGCGCCTGTGCCTGGTGAGGGAGGGGCATCCAGGGTCTGGCAGGGGTAGGGGTATAAACAAGGGCATCTGGGAGGAAAGCGGGTGGGGTTCCGCACTGGCAGTGCTTCCGAGGGGGGGCTGCTGTGGGGTGACATTATCCCCTACCCACCCGGAGGCTCTGCAGGTCCCGGGGGCTGAGAGGGGTGAGTGGTCAGGGAGTCCCTGGATAGGGTAGGGCTGGGGTGACCAAAGCTCTAGGCAGGAGAAGAGGGAGGCTGAGTAAAATCTGACTCACGGGTGATAAGGAGGAAGTGACAAAGCTTCTCTGGCCTCCCCCGGCCCCTCTGTGGCTCGAGGACATTCAGTGGACTCGTGGGCCTTTTCTTCCAGCCCCTGCTGGCCATTCCTTTCCTGAAGCACTCAGTCCCTCCAGCTCCTGTGAACCCACCTTCCGCTCCTCCTCGGACTTCTGTCCTCTCCACACCCCACCCCGGAGCCTGACGCTCAGAGCCTGCCCGGATCACAGCCGCACTCCTGTCCCCGGACCGTGTCCTGAGCCAGGCTGTGCCCGCTACAGCTCTCTCGTGGCTCCTCACTGGGTCCAGAATGAAGCCAGAGCTTGGACCCACGGCCCCCACCTCTTTGAGGGTCAGAATCTAGCTCCAGCCTGCCCTCTGGCCTCATCTTGGACCCCTCTACACTCTCCAAACTGGCGCCAAAGCCAGCTGTTCTGCCCCTGAAAGGGCTTCACTGTCCCATCACAGTGACTTTGAACGTGATACTCATTCAACCCGCAGTGTGCTCTCCGGCCTAGCCCAGCTAGTTCCTGCTCAGCTCCAGCACCTGCTCCTCCAGGAAGCCTCCCCTGACCTCCCAGGCTGCGTTTGCTGCCTGGTCTGTGCTGACTGTGGCTTCTTATAACCAAAGAGGAGCTGGTTGGAGGGGAAACAGGGCCTCGATAGTGACCTTGAGACTGACTGAGACTGCCCAGACCTGGGGTTCCTGAGAAAGGTCTGGGCCGGAGACAGAAAAAAGTCAAGGACAAGAGATGAGGGGCCATCCCAGGAGAACATGCAGGAGACAGGAGGGCTGAAGACGCCCCGCAGGCAGCCCTGACATGAGAGGCCTGGGCAGAAGGAAAGGATTCTGGAAGGAGACTGAGGGGGAGGAGAAGGAGAAGGCAGAGGAGGAGGAGGAGGGAGGGAGCAGCAGAAGTAGGAGCCCAGAGAGGCACGTTGGCTCCCTGCTGTGTCCCCTCCCCTTGAGCCTGGCCTGGCCCGTGACCTGGTTTTGACTGATGTGATGAAAGCGACACCATAGCACTTCCCAGCCTAAGTCGTCTGAAGCTGGTAATTCCAGCTGGGTCTCTGGAGACGCGCCTTCTCGGGGTGGTCAACCGCCAGGGAAGAGGTCAGGCTCGAGGCTGACTGCCAGGCTGTGCGGGAGCCCGAGCTAGCCAACGCAGTGGCCTCGTGGAGAAAGAGACCTCCAGGTGTCCCCATCACAGTCATCCCAGCCGAGGTACCAGACACATGAGTGAAGAAACCATCTCGAATGTCCAACCCAGTGGAGCCTTTGGAGGATTCCAGCTGCCATGTAACAGCGAGTACAAAAAACCCCCCAAAACCCCAAAACAAACCCCACAGGAAAATCGCCCACTTGCGCGCAGTGGCAGCACCATGTGTGATGATAAAGCACTTGTTCTAAGGCCCTAAGTTTGTGGCAGTCGGCCACACAGCAGCAGATGGTTGAAACATTTGGTAGTTCGGCACCTAAACTCTCTCTGTGGCAGACACTGCGGTCCCGCTCACCAGATGCGGAAGTAAAGGCCAGCGAGGGTTGTGAATGTTCGAGGAGCCGGCTGGAGGCAGCAGCTGGGGCTCGAACCCAGGCTGGTTCGTCTGATACCCCAGCCTACGCTCTTTCCATAGGACATGCCTGGCTGCCCGAGACCTGGCAGCCACGCCATGCGGTTTTGGCCAAATTCCCTGGGTGACAGGTTACTGGGGCTTCCCCCAGGTGGCTCACCCGGGCACCTGCTGGAGCCCTACCTAGCTGTTTTTTTTTTTAAGATGATTCACAGTCAAATGAACAAATCATTTAAGTGTACAGCATAGTATGTTTTCACACGTGTGTACACCCACGTGACTGCTACCCAGATCAGGGAACATCTCACACTCGGAAAGTCCCCCTGTGCCCTCTGCTAGTGAACATGGGTCCTTCCGCCCAGCCCGGAGGTACCCACTCTTCCGATGACCATCCCCATGGCGACTGTATTGCCTGCCCTTGAACTTCACGTACATGGAATTGTACAGCACGTGCCCTTTGTGGCCAGCGTTTCTCCCAGCACGCCACCTGAAGATGCGTCGTGGTGTCGTGTGCAGCGGCAGTTTTGTTCCGTTGCCACACAGTGTGTCTCTACGGTGTGAGCGTAGCGCCGTTTCTTTATTCGTTCACTGTCGATGGGCACATGTACGTGTTCAGACTTGGGCAGCTGCACACGGGGCTGATAAGCACAGTATTACTCTCGTCATTTCGTGGCCCTGAGTGCTCCTGGCTCGTGCGTACATATGCCCGAGTGGGAATCTAGGTCCCAGGGTGGACACGTGTCCCACGTCCTCAGAACCCGCCAAACTGCTGCCCGCGGTGGTGGCAGGAAGAACGCTCCGCCAGCACTGCGTGAGAATCCCAGGTCCCCGTCCCTGTGGACGCAAGGGGCTGCCACTCCTTTTCATTAGACCTGTTCTAGTGGGTGGGGAGTGGTATCTCAAAGGGGAGCGCCTTTTCTCATTGGCCTGATTTTTCAGCTGGTCCAGGTGGCTCTGGGAGGGTGGGAGAGGGCTGGTGAGGAAGGCGGTGGCTCAGCCCGGGTGCAAGTCGGGAAGCCCGAGCTGGTGGCTGACGAGGGACGGAGGCGGAGCGCGGCACAGGTCTGCCCAGGAGGGCTGGCGGGAGGCGCGAGAGCACCTCGAGGCTGGGCAGGGGTCTGCTCACTTCTCCGGATGCTGAGGCTGCCAGTGGCAGGCACCTCATCTCCGAGTGGCTCTGGGATGCTCCTCTCTCACGAGACAAGGAGTCCTAAGGAAGGGTAGCAGCAAGGCTGGGTGACTTGTCGGCTCAGAGGTCCTGGCTTTCTGCTGGGCCCTCGGTAGCGTATTTGATGAGGCAAGATGACGGCAGTGTGGGGACTCCACCCAGCAGTCCAAAGGTCAGGAGAGAAGCCTGCTTTCCTCGTGACCCTTTTTAAGAGCCAGGAAGTCCTCCCAGATGACTCCCTCTGGCCCTCCGGCTCCAACCAAAACTTCCCCTGGCATCTCAGTGGCGGGAACCGCACCCTGTGCCCGCTCCTGAACCCATCGCCGGCAACAGAATCAGGCCCTTTCCCCACACCCCACAGGCGGCCCCCCTGTGGGTCCTCCCCTGAACATACCAGGATGGTCGCCGTGCATTTGCTTGTGCTGTTGTCTCACTCGGAGAGTGCTTCCTGATTTTTCCTCTGGAAGTCTTATCTCAAAGCCACCTCCAAAAGCCCTTTGACCTGCAGGCTGGGTCAAGGTCCCTTCCCAGTTCCCAGCCTGATGTGGCCGATTTCAGTGGCCTCAGGGTTGGAGCAGGGCCGGTCCTTGTTGGCCTCGTGCACCCAGCGCCTGACCCCGGAGCCCAAGTGTTGATCGGAACAGCCATGAGGGTGGGGCCGGCTCAGGGCACTCTTCCGTCTTCATCACCTTAGCCACAGCTCGGAATCAGATGGCCGGCCTGTGTCTGGTGCAACTCACAACAGGGCTCTTCCCAACCCCCACACGTGGCCACCATGCCCCCACTCCAGAGCTGAACACGACCTCTGGGCACAGCCTTAATATGGGGCTGGGGCTAAAAGGCACCCGTTTGAGGGAGAGGCTCAGAGAGGGGAAGCACCGTGTCCAGGGGCAGTCAGGGGCAGTCTCAGCTCCAGAGGGCCCACACCCACCCCAGGGCTTCCAGCCCTCAAGGTGCACGTGAGCACCAGGGACTGTGCTGGAGTGCAGACTCACAGCCGGCGGGGCGGGCAGGCCCTGGACTTGGTGCCCCAACAGGCTGCCCGCCGGTGGTGGTGCCCGCCTGTGAACCGCAGCAGCGCTGCAGTGCACCGCCTGGTGGAGGAACTAGTCTCGGCCCCGCCCTCAGAGCCCACACGCTGCCCTCCAGGAAGGGTGGAGTGCTCGGGGCAGGGGGTTAAGAAACCCCAACCTCCAAACCCGCCCTGCCCAGCCATCCAGGACACCAGGGCTGCAGGAACATTTTATTAAGTTAAGAGGGCTGATGGAGCGGAAAGAAACACCTTCACGGAGCAGCTCCAGCAGTTCCAGGCCCAGCACCCGCTGGGGGAAGAGGTGATGCTGTGGAGACAGAGGCCAGCTCCCTCTGTCCATCTGTCCCTCTGTCCATCGTCCCAGGGTGTGGGGCGCCCCGGGCAGGAAGTAATTAGTGGGAGGTAGGGTAGGAGGAGGGTGGCTGGCTCCTTGCCTGTTCCACCAGAGTCAAACCTGGCCATTGCCACTGCCAGACCTCAGGGCGGGGCCATAGGCCCAGAGCCCCGGCAGGAGGCTGGGGACAGAGGAGAGCCAGCGTGGGAGGCACACGGCCACCAGGAATTGTTTTTTAAAAAGTACAAAGTGTTTTTGGAAAAAGAAAAAAGTCTATATATAAAAATCTCTTCACATATAAAATCCTGAAGAAGGTGCAAGACCCAGTGCGAGGGGCGCGCTCAGATACGCAGAGTGTGTGTATGCATCTGTGTGTGTGGTATGTGCGTGCTGGTGTGCCTGTGCAGTGTTGGTGTGTGCCTTGCCTTGCCTGTGTGCCCGTTGGTGCGTGGTGTGCATGCCTGTGCGTGTGGTGTGTGCTGTGTGGTGTGTGAGCCTGTGTGGTGCCTGTGTGCCTGTTGGTGCGTGGTGTGCATGCCTGTGCGTGTGCTGTGTGCCCGTGTAGTGCCTGTGTGGTGGGTGTGGGTGCATGGTATGTGCCTGTGTGTGCTAGTTGTGAGTGCACGTGTAGCCCACAGAGGGTGGGGAGAAAGCTTGGCTTTTGACTTCCATCCAGCAGGGAAGGAGGGCACCTGGTCCCCTTGGGCCGGGGTCTGCAGCTGGCGGGACCACAAGGACCTGGAAGACAAGAATGGGGAGCTAAGTGTGGCCTCGGCCAGGCAAGAGTGGCCTGGAGTCCCTCTTGGCCCCAGAAGCTGAGCCTGGCCTGCTCCTCCAGGCTTCTCCCCAGGCAGCCAGGTGCACAGGGTGGCCTTTCCCTAGTGCCTTGGAAATCCACAAGGGCCTGTCAGAAAGAGGGCGCTGTCTTCCATCGGGGACACGAGAGCAGAGCTCGGTAGAGGACGCACTACCAATGATTAGTGCTGTGTGCCTGCTGCTGGTCTGAAGGGGAGCGGGCCCTGCGCCGCCCCGCCCCGCCCCGCGACACCCACCTCTACTCGGCCACGCTGTTGCGCACGGCCTCCTTCTCCTGCAGGGCCGCCATGGCGAGGCGCAGGTGCTCCTTCAGCTGCTCGATCTCCCGCTCCGAGCGCGTCTTGATGTGGTTCAGCTCCACGTAAACGTCCTGGTACTTTCCTGAGGTGAAGCGCTTGTCCTGGGGGCGGGCAGCGGCTATGAGGGCACAAGCCCACTCTACTGGCCTCTGCTCACCTGGCGCATGCCCACCACACTCCGCGCTGGCTGGCACAAAGCAGCCAGGCCCCTCTACCATCTCCATGGCCCTGTCCCTCCAGGTGGCCCCCCTTGGTGGCCCTTGGCCCTGGACAGACCCCGCCCAGCACTACCCAGTGACACAGGTTTCAGCAGCATTCACATCCTGCTCAGGCTCAGGGAGGTGAAGCTTTTGCCCAAGACCACACGACAACCCATGGCTGGGATGGGGACCCGGTCACCCTGGCCCAGTTCCCCAAGTCTGAGTCACTCCCAGAGCCACTAACACAGAGAGGGTGTCAAAGACACAGGGGCACAGTGCCAGGCAAGCCACAGACTCACAGACCTGGGCCTGAATCCCAGCCCTCCCAACTGCTAGCGACACGGCTCATTTCTCGTCAGAACACATGCTCAGCAGGGACTTTGGTCTTTTCTGTTCACAGCTGTGTCCCTAGCACCCAGAACAGTGCCTGGCACATAGCAGGTGCTCAATAAATACTTGTTGAATACATAAAAGCAAAGGTGAACTTGAGCAAGTCACTTACCCTTCCTTAGCCTGTTTCTTTGTACATGGGGACAATGACACCTCTGTGAGGGAGGCACAAGGACTGCCTGGCACGGAGTAGGCACTCACAGGAAGGGGCACCCAGGCAGATTCAGAGGTTCCCACCCGACACCCTGCTTCAGCCGGAAGGACCTACCTTCTGCAGCATCTGGAGCTCATCCCGGAGGCACTGCACCTCCTTCTTCAGGTACTGGAGTTCATTCTCCTTCACGCGCAGCAGCACCTGGGGTCATGCGGGCCAGGCTCACCCGGGGCCAGGGCCACCCGGCCCAGAGTGCACTGCAGCCTGCCCCCTCTCTGCCTCGGGCCCCTAGACTGCAGCTCCCAGCAGAGGCTGGGAGTCTCCCCAGGGGCACACTCCCGCAGGGAGCCCTCACTCCCCCTTGTCCACCAGAGCGCCAGGCTCTCGACTTGAGGGTGAAGAAGACAACAGGAGGCCACAGCATGGCCCTACTCTGAACCATAGTTTGCAAGGCTCCCCGCAAACCACCTCATTAACCCCTGCCCGAGCCCTGAGGGGCAGGTGTTGCTGTCCTGACTTGACCAAGGAGAAGACAGTTTCAGCCAGACTAGGGAGGCTTCAAAGCTTAGAGCCAGACTGCTGGGTTAAAATCCCAGCTCCCACACCAACTAGCTGTGCGACCTTGGGCAAGGTACTTGACCTGCCTTCCTGTGTCTCAGTTTCTTTATCTGTAAAATGGGGATAGTAATAGCACGTACCTCATAGGGCTGTTAGGAAAATTTGGTGAGTTAAGAACTTCGGCTTACAGAGGTTCCAGGCACAGAATAAAGCCGTGTACAAATGTGTGTAAAAGGGAACACCAGGGTCATCTTGGGACCGTGCCCACATATCCTCACTGCAACTTCTCCCAGTAAAAAAGGTGCTATCCCTGTTTTGCAGATAAGCTACCGGGGCTTAGACAGGTGAGGTGACTGCCCCGGTCACGCGGCAGGTGCCCTTCCTGGCAGTGCCGGCACCTCCTCGCTGGGGCCCAGAGCCCGAGGACTAGCTGGGCTGCTGGTGTGCCAGCGGGCACTCACCTCCAGCTCACAGGAGCTCCGCTCGCTGCGCCCACAGCCGTTGCCCGTGCCCTGCGAGGCGATGAAGCCGCGCAGCCGATCGATCTCCTCGGACAGGCGGGCGTGCAGCTCCTGGAGAGGCGGGCGGTCAGTGCAGGGCTGCGGGCCGCCCCCGCCCCCGCCCGCCCGGCGGGGCCAGGCCCACCTGGTTGTGGCGCAGCAGCTCCTGGCCCTCCTGCTGGCAGCACCGCAGCGCGTGCTCCCGCTCCTCGGCCTGCCGGGTCAGGGCGCCGATCTCCAGGCACTTCTGCGAGTACTGCTCCGACAGCACCTGCAGCTCCCGCTGCAGCGCCTCCACGTCGGACCTGCCCAGGGCACGGGGTGGGGCGTGTGGGCTTGCCTGCCCTCCACCGAGCGTGCTGTCGGGGCGTGGCGGACTCACAGCAGCTCAGCCTCCTGAGCCCCCACCCCAGCTTTGCTTTCAGCCCCACTGCGGGGCTGTGAACTGGCGACAGCCTCAACATTCTGGACCTGAGCCCCGTGGCAGGGAGGGGGCGCGGCTGGCTGAGGGCAATACCGCAGCCCAGCTCCAGGAGAAACGAGCGAGGGGAAGAGGACTGTGGAGGCTGCCACCACCAGACAGAAAGGGGCCTGAAGAACTGTGGTGTGGATGGCATGGGGGTGTGGCACCCCTGTGCCACAACAGCAGCAGTGGCAGTCTCAGGTGGGGGCACGCTGACGTGTCCTTCGCCAAGGGGTCTCCGCACAGGTCCCTGACTCATGAACAGCAGTGTAGGCAGCGGGGCCCCTGGCTCACAGGGAGCCCAGCCCGCAGACCCCCGGCCGAGTGCCATCTTACTGATGCTGCTTCCGGAGGCCGTCTGGGCCCTGCTGGAGACTCCGTGTCTTGTTCAGCTCCCGGCTCAGCTCCTCCTGGTAGGCCTTCTTCATGGCTTCGATGGCTGCGAGCAGGGCAGAGAAGCGATGGGGAAACTGGGGCGGGGTCAGCACACCCAAGTCCACACCCTCTGAGACCCACGTGCACCGTGGGGACAGGAGCAGGTGTGATGTGCGCGGAACACTGGACCAGGCTGTGTCGGGGACTGAGTGGCTTTGGCTAAGTTGCTCTCGGCCTTTGTAAGCCTGTCTAGCAAGAGGGGATGGCAACCCTGTCTGCTGGACCCTGCTGGGAGACACCTCAGTGCTGACTACTGGTACCTCGTTAGTGGTGGCTAGGTAGGGCCCCACACAGGCCACTGTCCCCACTCTACCTGGAGGGTCCTTTAGCAAGAGCCACCGGCTCTGCCCAGCTCAGGGGCCAAGAGTACAGGCTCAGCGGTTGGTAAAAATCCAGGCAACTTTGCTCAGGGGACTTAACCCCTCTGGGCCTCAGGTCCCCTCTCTGGAGGCAGGGTTGAAACAGCACCTTCTCCCACGAGTTAGTGGCAGACGTGTGTAAAGCGTCCAGAACAACGCACAGCTCAGACATGAGCTCCCGAGGACCAAGTCTCTTCACACTCACACAGGGTCGGTGTGAGGGTTAAACAAGTCCTCACCCCCTGTTCTCATCCCTCATTCCAAACCCAAAGCTCCGAACACTGGAAGTTTTTCCTAATTTTTTTGGAGTTGTGACAATCCCTGACCTGAACGGACATGAGGCTATTTGAAATCATTATTATCCCACTTAAGGGTGACATTCAGATATTTCATTGCGAAAACCTTAGTGCGAGCTTTCAGGGGGACATCCAGATCCTGCTGGGGGTGGGGGGACACCTAATGCACGCACTGGGCTATCTTCCTAAAAGGCAAGACGCGCTGGCCCCAGGGCCTGGCATGAGGGGCCATGGGCTTGAGTGTGTATGAAGCACATAGCAGGTGGTAGGTCCTGGATCACGTGATGTCTCACCCTCTCCATCACTCTACGACCCTCTGGAAGGACATGGGCAGCACCAGCACACTGGTAGGCGGACAGCTGACAGAGAGGCAGGGGGTGACTTCAGACGTGGCTTTACAGTCAGGGCGCTCTGGGCTCCAACTCCAGCTTCTGCCTCCTCTGAGCTGTGCCATTGGGGACAAATCCCTAGCCTCTCTGAGCTCCCGTTTACCATTTGTGAACTGGGCCACTCCCCTGGGCACTGCAAGGGCTGGGACTGGGTACGAGGCTTGGTAAGTGCTCACACTTTGCCCCGCTCTCCCGGGCTCCGGCCTGCGTGCCCAGTGAGACGCCCCCGTGAGAACTGGCTCTGAGGCTGAGCAATGTCTCCCCCCATGTGTGGCGCGGGCCTGGGCACGGAATTGCGGCTCAGTGTGTATGAGGCTCAAGGAGGCCCTTCCAGAGGTTGCAGGGCCTGAGGGTGAGCACTCACAGCTGATGGGGAGTGTCTTTTTATTGCCCCACTTTCTCCTCAAGCAGGGTCAGAGGCCAGTTCTAGGGGCTTCCAAGTCCTCCTGATCCCTTACCCCAAGTCTGGCACCAAGACCCTAGCCTCTTATTTAAAAACCTCCTGAATCCAGCAAGGAGCCTTGGCTTGGAGGTTCGAGGGGCCCTGCTGTGCCTCGCCCACCCAGGGTCCTCACCTGAGGCTGTGGCGGCCGTCTCCTCGGCCAGGAGCCACTCCTTCTCCTGCTGCAGCCTCTGCAGCTCCCGCTCGTGGTGCCGCTGCAGCTCCTCCATCACCTGCTGGTGCGAGGACTCCATCTCTGCCAAGCTGCGCTCCCACGCCTCCTGCAGGAGGGAGGCCAGCGGGTCACGTGGCTGCCCCCACTGCCTGGGACAGGGGCCCCACTCCAACCTCAGGAGCAAGCCTACCCTGGGGGCCAGGCTCCATCTGAACCTCGGCATCATCAGCCTGCATCGGCCCCCATCCACCCTCTGCTTCCCCATCTACAAACCTCGCCCCATCATTCTTCTGTTTCAAACCCTTCTGACGCTTGTAGCCTCATCTCTGGCCTTTCCCCACCAAGAAACCTCAGTTATGAAAACCAGCTCACAGCGTGGCACACCTCTGAGCTGTAGCTCACGATATTTCCACTACCTGGAACATTCTTTTGCATCTTTTTCTCCCTGGGTAATTCACCTGACCTGCAGCCTAGCTTAAATGTCTTCTGTCTCTGGAAAACCTCTCCCCTGCTGCCAAAGGCCTTGCCTCTTTCTGCCAGATTGCAAGTTCCCCAAAGACGGGGAAGATCGGATCCTGCCCAGAGTCCCCAGGTTCGGGGCTAGGGCCTGATCTGTGGACTAGACTGAGGGGGTTGCAGTGACCGGACTCGTGGAGCGCAGTTTGACAGCACTGATGCATTTTTAATGACGCCATCCCGTGACCCAGCAGGCCCCCTCGCAAGACTGGCCCCATAGGAAGTCACATGTGCGCAGAGAGTCTTGGAGAAGGGTATTCCCTATGGCAAGATGGCAACAACCTAAACAAACAACCTTAAATAAATGATGAGATCGAGCATTACGAAGGACAGAAGGGCACGGCGGCTGTTAACGACAAGGTTGCCCCGTGCTGCGGCGGGGAAAGGAGTCTGCAGACTCAGGTGGTAAAAGCTGGCTTCTGGCAACAGCCTGGGCGATCCCAGTCAGGGAGACAAACGCACGGACCCTGACCCAGGGCGCGTGCATGCAGACTCAGAAAAGGCAGGAGAGGGCACGGGAGGCACAGTGCTGGCCTCCACAGATGTCCACGTCCTGGGCCCTAGAGCCTGCACGTGTCACCTTACATGGCGCGGAGGGGAACTGAGCTCGCTGATCATGTGACCTGAAAAGAGGGCAGCCATCCTAGATGACGCGCAGGCGCAGTGTGGCCACGGGGTCCGCAGGTGTGGAAGAGGAGGCCGGAGAGCAGAGGGAGCGGGAGCAGTGGCTGCGTGAGGTCGGAGTGGAGTGGGGTGACCCAACTCCGCACACTTTGAAGATGAAGGAGGGGCCACGAGCCATGGAAGGTGGGCAGCCGCTAGCTGCTGAAAAAGGCGAGAAACTGGATCCTGCCCAGAGCTCGCGGCAGGAGATGCAGTCCTGCGGCCGCCTGGAGTTTAGCCCGTCCACAGCCACGCTCGACTTCTGTGCTCCCAAACTGTGCGATGACAAACAGGACACTACACAGAGGTGCTCAGGTGGGACTCTAGGTGACCCCTGGGGCAGGGATGGGGAGGGGGCAGGCAGGGGAAGAAGATTCCATGTGTCTATTTCTACCCTCTTGTTTGAATTATTTATGGAAATGTACACCTATTTCTTATATAATTAAAAAATATTTAAGGTCACTAAAAAGGGAAGGGGAAGAACCAGAAAGAACCAAGGCACGGAGGGTCAGATAAGGAACTGTATCCCCCATGGCACAGGGCACTCACAGTGGTGGGGATGACACCCACCCCTCCAGCAGCCACACCTGGAAGGCCACTTTGGGGGAAGGGCAAGGACAAGGCCACTGGGGCCCAGGCGTTCTAAGTAGTGAGAAGGGTGCCTGTCCCACTGGGACTCGGTGCCTGCCCCGTGTCCCGAGTTAGGACGAGAGCACTGCTCTGGGGCCCTGATCCCGGCTGTGCCCTGGGGTGAACTTCAGCAAGCCCCTTCGCTTCTGAGCCTCAATCTCTCCGTCTGTGAAACAGGGCCCAGAAAACCAACTCCCAAGGGTCCCAAGGTAAGCTAGCACCCACCTGCAGAGCCCACCCACCTGCAGAGATCAGAGAAATACGGGGGTAGAGACCCGTTCTCAAAGGGCTGGGTCAGGCAGGCAGAGCCAGGAGCCGACCAACAGGGGCTCGGGAGGCTGTCAGGAGGCGGGAACCAGCTGACAGCGATCGAAGTGGACAAAGCAAGCCCTCGGCCCCCACTGCAAAACCACGGAAGGGTCCCCTTTGCTGGAGAGGCATTACGGCCCCAGACCCCCCGCTGCTGAGCTGTGGTGGCAAGCCCTGCCAACTAAACGAGGGACGTCTACTTGGCCTGATACCAGGTCGGGGACTCCCTCCCCAGGGGTCACCTCTCAGGGTCCACGCATCACCAGCCGCTTCCTCCAGTGCGTGAGGGGGACACGGATGGCTGAGCTCCTCTTCTCGGGCACCCTCTGCATCTCGGGCCACTCCTCCACTCCCGGCGTTCCGCTCCCCATTTCCCTCTGGTCCCTTCTCACTGCCCCCACCAGTTCTGCTGACCCCCTGCCCACCCGACCCAGCAGGGCAAGACGCTGACAGCCCTGGGGGAGCCCAGTGGGGCCCCCCGGGGGCCAGGAGGCCTGGACTGCCACAGACCTGCCTCCAGCTCCAAGGTCTCGCCTCCCCTCTGGGCCTCAGTTTCCCCATCGGTAAGCTGAGAAGTTGGAGAAGTGCCTTTCAAGCTTCATTTTAGTGACAGAAGCCGTTTTCCAAAGGAAATGGAGCATGTTCTAACAGTAACACGGGCAAAGGTGGAGCTGCACTGATCCCCCGCGGACGGGAATGGACCCACCGGAAGAGCTGTCCCCGGGAGACCCCAGCTCCGCAGAGCACAGCTGCGGCCCTCAGGGCGGGGCCCCAGGCCCGGTGTTGGGCCCCACCCTGCCTGGGGATGCCCACCCACCCCTTCCTTTGGCTTCAGGGGAGCCTTGGACAATACTGGTCCCTACTCTCTCCCCCTTCCCCTTATCAGGCGACCCCCAAGCTAACCCTCCAAGTCAGGCCCGAATTCCCCTGGGCCCTGGTCTCCCTTCAGCTGAACCACTCGGCCCCAGATGGGCCCCAGGCCTCGCCAGCAGCCCTAGCCTTAGGGCTTTGGGGTTGCCCGCTACCCTCCTTGGGCCCAGTCACCCAGTCCTAAACCCTCCTGCCTCCACATACCCTCCTCCATCCCTCACTCCCTCGGTTATCATCCCAGTTCCTGACACTGGCCTTGGCCCCTCCCCTCCAACACTGCCTTCCCAATGTCACTATCAGACCCCAAACCTCCTCAGGTGCTGGGGACAAGATCCCAACTCCTTGGCCTGGCAGTCGAGGTCTCCAGGATAGGCACCCGCCAGCCTTCCGTCACAGCCCAGGCCCCTGCCCCACCCAGGGCTCAGCTCTGGGCCCACCCCCAGGAAGGCCTCCTGAGAGCCCCGCACAGCAACCTCTCCCCTCCGAAGTTCCAGAAGGCCCCTCTGCTCAGAGCCTGGGATCCCAGCATCCTTTTCTGCTTCAGGCAATGGCGTACGGACTAGAGGCAGCTGATTATCAAACTTTTAGGAATTTGGTGATACAGTTGTTAAGTACTGGCCATTATTAAAAATTATATAAACTCATAATTAATTACATTAAAAACAAAGCTGATACTGAAAATTCACCACTTCTCAATTAGTCCACTGCATTTTATTATCGTCCGCGCCGGAGGCACCGGTCTTCTGCGTCGGTGCGGTGGGAGCGCTCTGCGTGGTGTGCACTTCTCCCCAGCTCCACTCGGGCGCTCCGGCCCCCGTGGGAGTGCTCACACCACGGACACTGGCGAACGCCACAAATCGGGACTCAGCGCATCGCTCTGTGGACAGTCTAGACTCAAGCGAGCGGTGAGAGAATGGTAACAATGCAGATCACAGTTACAAGCGCGCCACGCCTGTGACCACCGCTGTAAACAGAACACGCACCTGAGGAAACACTTGCGAGAAGACATTCTCAACAGAGAACTATCATCCAGTTCAACCCAAAAGGCGCTCGTGACATCGCCAAGGGCAGTTTCAACACGTCTCTCGTCTTACGCGTCAGCACAAGCAGCAACGTGCAACGTGCACCCACACTCATGCCGCAGCGACACCCGCTTGTCAGCTGTGGGTGCAAGCGTTCAGAAAAACCACAGACAGTGTTCTGGGAAAATGCAACCTGCTGTATCCAAGTTACAATGGAAATACGAGGGATTATGTATTTGTGAGCTGCGTACTAAACATCCTTTGTATCAGTACAATTTACAACCAACATATATTGTGGGTGTGTGTATGTGTGTGTGTGTATAGTGCATATTTAAGTATGTGTGTGCACGTGCATGTGTTTTTTCTGGAAAGCTAGCTGTCCCCATGGTGACAATCAAGAGTGCCTCCAGACGAGGTCAAAGGTCCCCAGGGGAACAAAGTCAGCCTCAGCTGAGCACTCCTACGGGAGGCAGCCTGCGTGTTCCCCCAAGGGCCCTGGGGGCCTCCGACCCTTGCAGGGCCCTGGTGAGGGCCCGGCCTGGCAGGCGCGGGCAGCGTCTCCCTGTCAAGGGAGCACCTCCCAGGGGCTGCCCTCGGGCTTCAGCTCCGCACGGGCGCCCCGCTCCCCCAGGGCGGTGTGGGAAGGGCGGTATGGGGAGAGTGGTCTAAGCGCAGTGTCACGTGAGGGCGGACGTCAGACCCAGCTCTGACGTCTGAAGGCCAGCTGACCTTCGGCAAGTCACATGACCTCTCATAGCTCAGAGGCCTTTTCTATAAATGGGCAGGGAGCTGACGTCCACCACCGGAGAGATTCGATGAGGCAACGCATGTCAAATGCCGCTCGTGGTGCTGGCCCACAGGAGGGGCCTCCAAAGCATTAGCTGTTCTCCGAGAACATGGCAACCAGAAACTTGCCCCCCTCGCCCAGAAAACAGCTCTTCAGCCTCACCTGTGAGATGTAGCCTGGGGGGATGTGGCCATCCTCCTGGGGCTGGGGTGCACTCGCAGGGGCCTCCCCTTGGAGGCGCCATGCCTCCAGCTGGGCACGCAGAGACTGGACCTGTGGAAGGGGGAGAGGGGGTCAGCGGGCCTGTGAGTAAGGACAGCGCTGGTGAGAGGCAGCTAGGAGCTCTGGATTTGGGAAGTGGCCCTGGTGGAGGTGCAGGCAGGGGGCGCGTTCCGGCTGTTTCCCGGATGGCAGGGTCACAGGGCAGGAAGAGCTCTGGCCCAGACAGGGCTGGGAACAGACCAGGGCGGCCGTAGGTCCAGGCATCATGCAGGTGGCAGGGGAACCCTGAGCGCCTCAGCACCCCCTCAGTGAGGCTGCAATGAGATCTACCCCCAGGAGACCCCGAGGCTGCTGTGAACAAGTATGAGCCTCTATAGGTAACAGGGCCCAAGACAAAACCCCCCGTAAATGGTCTCTCTGTCCTCCTCCCTTCTCTAGTTACTGAGGACAGAACTAGGGAGGGGAAAAAATAAACAAGCAAGCAAACAAACAAAAAACCCAAGGTCTAGAGAAGAAGATCCCAGTTTACAAGAAGACTGGGGTGTCGGCCACTGGATCAGGGGTGAGCTCCCCATCACTGTAGGTATGCATGATAAATGCCACAGCACGACTATTGTCAGGAGGGGTGTTGATGGGGTGAGGGGCTCCTGCAGGCCAGCCGTGATGTCTACCTCCTTTTCCAGCGCCTCGTGGCTGTCGCCCGGGGGGCCCCGGCGCCCCCCACGGCTCTGGCTGAGCAGGGCGGTGAGAGGCACCCGCTTGTTTTCCCGCAGGGGCAGCTTCTCCAGCTCCTGCCACTTCTTCTCGATCTCCTCGCTGAGCCGACTCTGCTGGTCCTCGGTCAGCGGGGCTCCCAGGCCCCGCCGTGGCCCCTCACCAGCCGGCGTCTCTGTGGTCCTGCTGTCCACGGCCTCGAACCACCTGCGTCGCTCCTCAGAGCGCTGGGCCAGGTCCCGCTCCAGCTCCTCCTGCTTGGCAGGGCGGTCGAGAGTGCGAGCTGGGGTGCGGGCCCGCTGGGGGGAGCCCTGAGTCAGCGGGGACAGCTCCACGTAGTCCTGGGACGGCCGCTGTCCATCTGCCTTCCGAGGGCCGCCCCGGCCGATGACCTCGGAGCCCACGCGCTGCTCACCCGCCTTCAGGGAGCCCTTCTGGGTGCCGTGGCTGTGCAGTGCATTCTCCTTGTTGCAGTCCGAGAGCCTAGGGTGCCAGCAGAGCCACATCAGGCAGGGTCTTGCCCAAACAAGCACTCATGGAGTGCCACCTGCGTGCCACGGCCTGGGGACGAACCCCGGCCGAGGAAATAGCCTGACCCGGAGGTGAGAACTAGAGCTTCAGCGTTAACACATGCTGGGAACCACCCCACCCCACCACCGACCAGCAGAGAGGCCAGGCTGCTTGGCTTCTCTCTGCACCCGGGCACTCATCTGCGACAGGGGACGACAATGCCTCCCACAGGATGAGTGTGGGGACGAGGTGGTGGAATGTGTGCAGAGCAACCAGGAAGCCTGTGCTGAAGGGTGAAGAGGGCTATTGTTACGGTGTGGTTTGAGACACGGTCCTGGGTCCCAGGGGCTCACAGTGGGACAGGGGGCTGCCCGTGGCCACTGCTGAGAAGGTGACACTGCGGAGACGTGAGAGCTGTGGCAGTGCTCCCCCTCTTCTGTAACGACAGCTGGGGACTTGGTCACCCAGCATCCCTTGCAGCGAAGTGTGGCCATGTGCCCACATCCTGCCCAGGGGAAGTGACAGGTGGCACCCGTTACAGGACTGGGTGTGCCCTCGCCTGCCTCCTGCCTGCGGCTCCAGGAGAACCCGGGCGGCTTCCTGAGCCACAGGCAGAGCTGCCCGTCAGGTGCCTCTGGACGGTTCTGGAGAGAAAAACGAACCTCTCCTGGTTTAAGCCGCCGTGTTCCGGTTGCCTTCGTCACAGCAACCGAGTGCACACACTAAGGAACAGTGCGGCTGCACTGTGCCTCAGCTCACAAAGGGCTTCTGTGTGCATTCTCACGGCACACAGCCCGACAGATGAAGACTGGAACTCAGACGAGAAGGCCCCTGGCCTCAGGACTGAACAGCCAGGCTGTGGGACGACGGGGGGGACTCGCACTAGACACCCCTCAATACCACATTTCCACCCCTGCTGCCCAGCAGCTCTGAGCCCTAGTCCCACAGGCATCTGGGGTTTATATGGTGTGGGGGCTCTACCACCAGGTAACTGAGCCCTCCCCCCACTCTGCCCACGGGGACCTCCAAAGACAGAGAGCTCCCCTCCCAGACGGCCCAGCCATCCCCTCTTCCCAACACGAGACAAGACACAGGTCCCACAGCCACCTACAGACAACCAACCAGCCACCCAGGGGGGCCTCTGACTCACTGGCATCTTCTCCAAAGAGCTGAGGCCTCTCCCCACCCTTTCAGGATGGACAGAGAGGGACAGCACTCAACCCCCAAATCCTCCACATACTCCGGCAGGACTGCCAGGAAGGCTCACTGCCCTCTCCCCACGTTGTCGCTAGAGAAACTGAGCCCCAGAGGGTGCAGCTGGAGGGCCCACAGGTGAGTGCCGGAACGTCACTCAAGGATGCAGGGTAAGTGCCTCCCCAGAGCCTCGGTCCAACCCAGCACATACTTGGTGACATCTGGGGCTGAGGTGGGACGCACGGTCTTCCTCAGAGCTTCAATCCAGTTCCTCCGGATACCCGAGGTCATGGCCGACAAGGTGTAGACAGCATCCTTAGTCTGCAAGTCCACCCCACAGGCAGGTTGCCACATGGCCAGCCCCACTGCTCCCTCCCCACTACGGACCCCAGGGAGGGTGGCCCTTCCCTCCCAAGAGGGTGTCTGAAGTCCTGAACCTGGAGGTGAACAGAAGGGACAAGTGCAGCACCCCCCCACCACTACCGCCCAGCCCCGGAAGAGCCCACTGGCTCCAAGGCCTCCCTAGCATTCGAACCGCCCCCGCCAATGGCACCCAGGGCCTCCCCAAATGTGCTGTCGGCAGCAGAGCTCCCAGCTGGCTCTGAGGATAGGGTCTCTGTGAATGAGTGACAGAGTCAGTCTCTGACCGAGAGCCACACTCCACACCACCCCTCCTCTGGGGGGCCACGCAGACCCGCCGCCCCCCGCCCCCCCCCCACCACACACAGCCTCACATGAATCTGGAAGCCATAGTTGCGCTGCACTGCGTACTCGGTGACGTCGGTGCAGGAGCGCAGGTCTATCTCGCCATCCAGCTCGTCGGCCTGCAGCGGGACGGTCACGGCGGTCCATGAACTCCAGGGGCCCCACCCAAGGCCTCCAAGCCCCTTCCAGGGGTCCCCCAGCACCTGACGGGGGAGGGAGCCCTCCCGCCCTGCTGTCTCACCTCCTCCGCGGTGGAGTCCCTGTAGTACTTGAGGCTTGAATCGGTCAGCACAAACCAATGCTTCTTCCACTGCGAAGGAGGGGCGGTGGGATGAGAGAGTATGTGTGTGCCACTCTGCAGGTGCCCTGGGTGCTGCCAGGTCACGTATTCTGCACACAGCAGGAGCCCGGCACCCTCTTGCACCCTGCTGAGGGGTGGGGGGCAAGGACGGGGCAGAGCGAGAAAACCCACAGCAGAAGTCTGGCCCCGTTTCCTCTCTGAGCTGCAGGGGCACATCTGTGAAACGGGTCAGCATCTCCTCAGTAACCACGCCCTCCCTCCCCTTCTGGGAGCCCCCTTGGAGCTGTGAGCGCTGCCATACCTGTGCCGACCCTTTCCGTCAAGATTGCTGAGGCTCCTACAAGTACATGCCCCCAGTGCGGACCAGGAAGGGGTCGTGACCTGTGTAAGGCCATCTGCCTAGCAGGCCAGGGACCAGAACTTCCCAGGTCTGTTTGCACCTGCTCCTTTGGGTCTCCCCGGCCGCCAAGGGCAGGTCTCCTGGAGAGCAGGACTGGCAGGCGGCCCCGAGGGGCAGCGGAGCACCGGTCACATTGTTCCTGGACCTGGAGGCCAGTCACCTGCACGCTCACCTTGTGAGGTGCGTCACCTGGAGACTTATGATGTGGGCACCTGTCTGTAGTGCCTTTCTCTGCTCCAGCTCAGGTGAGCCTGGCAGAACACATCAGAGAGGAGGGGGGCGGGGGCACAGGACGGCCTGATACCAAGTGTGCCAAGCTCAGCCCTCCTTGGCTTTTGGCCACTCAGTGGGATGGTGGTCAGGGTCCACCCACTGTCAAGGTCAGTGCACGTCACCCAGCACCAAGCATCTCTGGGGCTTGCACATGTTACCAACCTACCCACACTGTTCATTATTTCAAGTACTTAGGGGTTTTTGTCCTCAAGAAAATGGTAAGTTTTCAAGGACGGGTCAGGATGACATTTTCTACTTCTTTCCACGCTGCCTCCCCGTAGCATTCTAGAGGCCTAGGTTACAACCACGTTATCCCTCGCCAGCTGAGTGTCTTTAGTTAAATATCTTGACCTCTCTGAGCTTCGGTCTTCTAACTCGTACAGTGGGGCTACCAGGAAGTCCCTAAGCCTTCCTGTGAGGTTGGACGTTCCTGCCCCACCGTTGTCTGTCTCTGGCACTTGGCATGGCGCTGGCACTACACGGTCGGGACTGCTTTGAAAGGCTGGCCCCCTTAGAACCATCTGCTCTTACTGAGCAACTTGGGCCGCTGCTCAGGACCTCCTCTGTCCCTCTGCAACGTGGGGCAGGGGTTCTGCACCAAAGGGTGTCCCTGGCCCTCCCAGGCCTAGTCTGTGACTGTCTGAGGTGGGAGCCAGGCGGAGCTCCACGGGCCTCAGGTGCCTGAGTCCCAGGCCTGGGTCTGTCAGAGGTACTGCTGGGACCAGAACAGATCGAAGCCCTCGTGGTCCCGTCTCCTGTCTGTGCACACGGGCCTGGCTGGCTGAGCTCCCAGGGCCCTTCCAGCTTGGACATTCCAAAACCCCGCGCAAGAGAATGAGTAGCGGCCAGTTCTGGGTGGGGCCCATCATCTCTGCCCTCTAGAGACCCGGGGTGGGGAGGCCAGGATGGGTCACTGGCAAGGTGCCAGGCCTTGTGTGAGGCTGGAGCCCAGCCACCAGAGGACGGTGAGCAGGCAGCGGGCACAAAAGGCTGTGGGCTGGAGGGAATAAAGCATGTGGGTCGGAAACACAATGCGCTTCGCTTTGGCTCCAAGCCTCCTGGCATGTGGGCTGCACACAGACTCAAGCCACGAGCGCATGCAGGGCAGGGGCGGGAAGGCGTCCCCTCCCAAGGTGGGTGGGCATACAGCCAGCACCAGCTCCGGCCTGGAAGCTGAAAGGGCAGAGCCAATAAGAGGCCACTGTCCCTCTGGTTCTAAGGATAGATACATCAGAGCAGGGGAAGGACTATGACTGAGGCACTAGCAGACACTGGGGGCTATGTGGGACCCTTCACATGCTTGACACCCGTGACTGTTACCGCCCTGGAATGAATCATCATTACCTACCGTGCACATTACACGGATGTGGCCATTGAGGCCAGAGAAAGCTGTGATTTGACCAATGGGGCCCCAGGCCTGTGGGACTTTAAGAAATGTGCTCTGAGCACCCCCGCCACCCCACAGTATGGGGGCTGCTGCACGACCGAGGTGCTGGAAATCTGCGCATGCCTCAGGCCAGATGATCTCTGTGATCCCTCCCACCCAGACCCCTGGATACCCAGCAGGGTCAGCAAGAGGTGGGGGACCAAGGGGCTCTGGGTGAGAGGAGGGGATGGGGTGTAGAGCCCGAGGGGCCAGGAGGTCCCCCCACCCCCGGGGACTCTTATACACTGCAGACTGCTCCAGGAAGCCTCTGCCTCCCCACTCCCACAGCCCAAGGCTGGACAAAAAACACCCTGCCCTCAGAGTTCCCACGCCTGGCCCCCAACCTGGACCCCCTCCACCTAGAGGCCAGGGTCTCTACAAGGCTGGACAGGCCAGGGGAGCAGCCAGCCTCCTGGGCTGCCCGCAAGGACCTTGTAAAGCCCTGCAGCAAGCCACCCTCCTCCCACATCAGCCCTCCTACCTCTCCAGGCTCGTCCACGATCGACATCCATCCCTTCTTGAAGTTGAGCAGATCGGGCTGCGGGGAGATGAGGGGGCAGACGAGTCAGGCCCAGTGGGGAACCCAATGGGGCTATGGGGCGGGCATGCTGCACCCATCCTGACCCTGAGCCCTGTGAGACTAAGGGCCTGGGAAGCCAGGAGAGAGGGCTGAGGGTCCAGGGAACCCGTCAAATCCAGACAGGCTTCCCAGTGATGCAGCCTTGGCCCCTTTCCCCAACACCCACCCATCTCTGATTGCCAAGAGGGTGGACCAGGTGACTGGGTCCCCCCCAGAGATGTTCAAGCTCCCGTCCCACCTGCCAATTTTCTCATCCAAGAATGGGAGGGGGGGCCAAGAGAACGCTGTCTGCAGAGAGACCCTCGGAGAGCTCAGAGAACAGGCTGGACCAGCAGGCGAGCAAACCATGCAGCTCCCTGACCGACAGGCCCGGGCCGCCCAGCAGGAAAACGCCTACTACTGCCACCCAACCCCGGCCCACTGGCCCTCCAAGGGTCCGGCCAGCCCTGCCCGTCCCTCGTCTCCTGGAGACCCTGGAAGGTGGAACCAAGCACAAGCTGGGGTCACAGATCCTCTGGTCCCCCCTAGATCTCTGGATGGGCCGTTCCTGGCAAGTCCTACCTGCCAAGTGCTGCCCAGGGGGGCACGGCCCCGGGGCCCGGGGGCTCCTAGCTGCAGCATATTCCACAGGGGCCTGTGAGCTACGCGCCCCCATGTGGGCCTAGATAGAGGCTGCTCATTCTGGCATTTTCTCTGGCCAGGTCCATCTGGTGGGTGCCAAACACCAGACCCTCTCTGCCTGCTGGGGAGACCTCTCGAGCCTAAGTCCCGGTCCCTCTGCAGAGTCTCAGCTCCTGCCCACTGGGAGGAGAGTAGGGCGGGCCAGGCTGGTGGGCAGGAGAGAGGCATCCACCTGTTGCCATGGCTCTGAGCCCACCTATCAGCGTCCGCATCACAGCCTCACCAGGCCAAGGTGTCTGGTTGCGTGACGGGAGCGGGTGGCATGGCTCAAGTGGGGTGGGTGGCGAGGAAGGCAGCTGGAAACCTGGAAACCAGAGCCACCTGACCTAACCACCTCTCCTGACCTGCCTTCCTCCTAGGGAGCCCCCTTCTCCTCTTCATCAGCTGGAGGAAGTTGTCTGAGGAGCGTGGCCCAGGATCCTGGACACTCGGAGTCCTGCACAGTCACAGCCAGCCCCTGATCTCAGCGGGCTGACAGCCCCACCCCTGCATCGAAGCCCCTCCCTGCATACCTGTCTGAGGGAAGGGATGCAGGCTCTGCTCAGACCTGAGAAACTTCTGGATGGTGTTCACCCTATCTGCTCTACATTTCTCCCCGCCCTGTTCCCCAAATGTGCAGGCGTCTCCAGCTAAGACTGAATGAAGACTGGTAGTCCTGCTCCCGGCCACCAAGTTATTTGGGTTCACCTGCATTCGGTCTTGGGCCTCCCATGGCCCGAGGACTAGGCGTGCTGTGGCCAGCCCCCAGGGGAAACCTGCTGCACACATACCCACCATCCCTCACCCCACGTCTGGTTCTTGGGCTTTGGAGACAGTCTCCATCCCCACCCTTTGGCCCTGAGGAGCTAGGCTTCCTGGGATGGACCTAAGTGATCAGCCATGGACTTTCAGAGGGTGAGAAAGAGCTCCCCAGCAGGAAGACAGGCTGGGACCCCAGGGCTGCCTGGGAAGTGGGGCCACAGTCGTATCCCCTCTTGGTACCACATGAGCCCATGTGGTAAATGACATGGGGTCCCGCCCTCCCTCAAGTTTTATGAGACCTGAATGTGCCACCCATGGAAAAGCCCAGGGGCCCTCTGGAAGCAGGTAAAAAATGTTGCACACCAGCCCTGGCTGCCGTAGCTCAGTGGATTGAGTGCGGGCTGCGAGCCAGGCATCGCAGGTTCGATTCCCAGTCAGGGCACATGCCTGGGTTGCAGGCCATGGCACCCAGCAACCACACATTGATGTCTCTCTCTCTCTCTCTTTCTCCCTCCCTTCCCTCTCTAAAAATAAACAAATAAAATCTTTAAAAAAAATGTTGCACACCATATGAGGCACAGGATGGCACAGTGACTTTGGGAGAGGAGGCAGCCAAGTGGAGCTTTTAAACTGCTGGCAGGGGCGGTCCTACAGTCCTACAGTCACCTGGGAACCCACCCTGCCAGGATCAAAGGTCTGATAACCTAAATCTCCGCACCTTCACACAGGCCCTCCAGGCCCCAGCCGCCTTTGCTCCACCTGCAGGAGGCTCACTTTGTCCTCCTCCTTAAAGGAGCACCCACTGGCTCCCACAGCCCACCAGCCGCCCTCTGGCTACTGGTCTGCGCTGCCTCCCGCCCATCTGGACCTCCGGCATGGCCTCCTCCATGCACCCTCTGGCAGAGGAACCCACTCAAAAAGGCCTACTTGTTACAAGTCTGCTTAACACCTCCAGGGATGGCTCCAGGTGGCTCCAAAACAAAATCCAGTACACATGAAACTAATATAATAACGTGTGTCGACTGTGATTAAAAAATGAAAATGATTTACAAATGGGAAACAAGCAAACGAAATCCAGCTGCCTTAGGATGGCACAAGAGCTGCAGCCCTCCCTCCCCCCGTAGCCTAGCTTCCCCCCCGGCATTGGGGGCCCCGTGTTTGTCTCCACACATCCTCACTGACCCCCAACAACCAGGACCTCAGCCCCGCCCCCACATGCCTGTGTACGCTGCTCCACCAGCAGGCAAACCCCTCCTTGTGCTTTAAGACCCAGTCCAGTTGCCTCCTCTGAGGCCTGTGTCCTAGTATGCACCACGCACCACACCAGCCGCCCTCCCACGGTCCCTGAGAGGCGTCTCTTGAACCCGTGGCTATCTCGCAGACATTTATTTTTCTTTCACAGGCTCAACTAGAAGCAACTCACAGGCAGGGACGTGCATCATTCACCACCACTCCCCCACAACCCAGGGAATGTTTGTGGAATCTTATTTTCTTTTAAGTATCCTGCACTGTTCTAGACCAGGAAGTCAGCTGTGAACGAGGGATGTGGCCCCTATCCTGGTGGAAGTCAGCAGACAGACAGACAATAAACAAGTGTACAGGTATATAATTTGATGCCAGGCAGCGGCTGGGGAATGAGGCTCGGGGGCAAGGCTGTCCCCGGCTCAAGCAAAAAGAGGTGGAGCAAATCAGGGTTCCCCAAGCCTCTCAGCATTTCCCCACTCACAGCACCTTTCCCACTGGATCTGTATAGTCCCCTGAGGTCAGGAAGACAGGGCCAGGAGGGATGGAAGGGGTGGAAGGAAGGTACAGCAAGGACATCAGCCTGGAGCAGGCTCGGGACTCTCAGTGGTAATCGTCAGCCTCCTCTCTGCTTCAGGCCTTTCATGGCACCCCAGTAACCCCGACCAAAGCCTAAGCTCCTTCTCCTGGCCTTTGGACCCCCTTTCCGTATCTTCACCATTCCCCAAACGCGCCCGCAGCCTTTGTGCTCACTGTTCCCGCCCCAGCCCATCTCCACCTGACGACGTCCTACAATCACAGGAAGGCTCCTCCCAGCCCCCCACGCGCTGCTTCCAGCAGCCTGGCCCTAGCTGAGCACGTGCTTCCCCAGGAGAAGCAACTGTGTACATTTCTTATCTCCCTGCCCCACCAGAGAAGAACTGGGAGAAGAACTGGGATGGCCCTTGGATACCAACTCAGGCTCAGCCAGGGCCCCGCTGTATCACCTGTACACCTGGGTGACCTCATCTGTTAGACAGGGAGTTGCCATCAACCTCTGGTGGATCAACTCTGATAATGCCAAAGCACCCAGTTCAGGGCCTGGCAGGCACCCCATGGGCAACAGGACCCCCACCCCCGGCCTGGGGGCGCAAGGGCAGGACACTGACTCAGCTCCACCTCCACGTCCCTCTCTGCTCGCTGGCAGGGCAGGGCAGGGGCGGCTGCTGACGACAGGAAGGGCCAGCAGGGAGGCGGCAGGATGTGCGGAGGCCGAGGAAGTCCAGGCAGCGGCCAGGTCATCATAGTCACAGGAGTAGGGCCCTCTCCCCAACCACCACCCCACCCCCAGCAGCCCAGACCACTTCAACGGCTCCTGGAAAGGGGACAGGCGCCAGCATACCCACACCCGGCCCAGCACCCCTCTTCTCACCAGCTGTCACAGCTCCCCAAGGCACGAGTCAGAAACCAAAAGCAGCCCTGCCCTTCCCTTGCAGCACACCACAGGGCCAGAATGACCCAGAAAGGAGCTACTCCTTTCCCACACTCAGCGTGACCTCGCACAACTCACCAAAGCCTCAGTTTGTCTGACTGTGAAATGGGGGATAATGGGGAACTCAGCTGTGAGGCATGATGTAACAGTTAAGGCACAGGTATTGATGGAACTAGGGTAAGGCTCACCTTCAACAGAAAGACATATACCAGCCATCGTCTCCCACCCCCATTCGCGGGTACCCCACCCAAGGCCCCCGCGACGCTGCGTCCGGGCAAGCCCGGGAGAACGTGGTATTTTGCCGTTCCAGAAATCCCAGGATGGGCTCCCTCACAAGGTGGGACGCGGCGACCCCTTCTCACCCACCCAACCTCCCACCAGCCCCAACAGGCACGGGCGAGCTTCCCAAGACCAGGTCAGCGAGACCCGTGAAACCCAAAAGGTGCCTTTCTCCGCCCCAGGCAAGCCCCCAGCCCCAGGCCAAGCACATCTGCGCTCCTCCCACAGTCCGGAGCCCAGGAGCCCCTACGGTTCTCGCAACTTGGGGGAATCAGGTCAGGTCTTCACTATGAGAACTGGACGAGAGGTGGGAAAGGGCCACCCCGAAATGGTCCGTAACTGGTCTCGCGAAAGTGAGGGCCGGGGTGGTGCCCATGACGGGGCTTTCCCGTGTACTCGGGGTCACCCGGGCTCCTGGCCGGGAAAAGTGAGGAGTAGGTTGGGGAGAGGTGAGGCAGGACGACCGGCCCTGCCACCGGGGTCGCCGACTCTTCCAGCGGAGACCTCCCCTTGCCTCCGGGAAGTGAGGAGGGGGTTGCCCAGGAGGGGAGAGGCTGCCCAGGCGGGGAACGGCTGGGCTAGGCGTTCGCTCTCACTCTGGCCTGAGGCGCGGAGGAGTTGCCCAGGGGGGCACTCACCGTCATGGCGGAGCCCCGGGGCGGCAGGAGCAGGAGGCAGGCAGGTGGAGAGGGCTCTCCGGCCCGGCTCAGCGGCGCGGGAGTCCCGCCACCGCCCCTCTCGGCCGCCCGCTGCTGTTCCTCCGGCCCTTCCCTTCCCCGGCGCTGCTCCGGCCCCTTCCATCCGCCCATAAAACTTTTTTTTTTTTCAAACTTCCTGGGAGGACCCGGGCGGGCCAATGGGCGGCCGGGCAGCCAGAACAAACAGCGGCTGGACCATGGGCAGGCCAATAGGAATGCGGAATGGATTCAGGGGCGGGACCTGCGGCTACGGGACAGTCGCGCGAGGGCAGGACTGGCGGGGCGGCAGGGCAAGCGGATGGGGGCGGGGAGAAGAGGGGGCGGGGAGAAGAGGGGGTGGGCACGCTCCGTTCTTCGGCCGCACTGGGCGGAAGGAACTGCCCGGTGTGCAGGTGACTCGGTTAGGCCACCGCGCTGCAACGCGGGGTGTGGCCCTCTCGTCACCTCTGCTAAGGCTCCCCGCCCCAGTCGCGAACCTCCGGATACCAGAGTTGGATAGGGTTGTGGGCAAAGCACCCAAAACTAACAATTCAGCGGATCCCACTCCCGGAGCCCTTCTTGTTACATGTGTAATCGACTTTCGTCCTCACTACAGACTTAAGAAAGTGTCCCCGTCCCAGTTTTACAAATGAGAAAACAGGCTCAGAGAGGTGAGCCGACTTGCTCCAGGTCACACACTAAGAAGAAACAGCACTGCTGGAACGTGGCCTTCACCCAAAGTGGTCCTTCCGTAAGTGCCCGCTCCTGTACACGGGTCTTTCTAGGCTTGAGAATCTCGCTTTGTGTTCTTGCGTGTGGGCGTATACCCCCGATTCTCACGTTCCCAGAGCATTTGGCAGTTTTTAGGAGGCCTTTTGTCGACGGGAGCTCATCTGAGCCCTGAAGTAGAGGAGGGCCCTTCAGTGGAATTTGTTGCTAAATGCATGTAGTAGCTTGTGTGGCATTGTGATTCAAACCCTGTTACCTTAAGCAAGGTTCTTACCAGTAATCTCTCTGCCTCGACTTCACCCTCTGTTAAATGGGATAATGCTCTTGGTCTCATGGGGCCGCTATAAGGCAGAGATTGTTGTGTTGCCCCTCCTTTTCCCCCTCACTCTAAAATCAATAAACATATCCTCAGGTGAGGATTAAAAATAAGTAATTAAATAAAAGTAAGATTGGGTGGTGTGATTCCACCACTTTAAAAAAAAAGAATTAAGAGTGAATTTACTGTATTTTTTGGACTATAAGACATACTTCCCCCCAATTTGGGAGGAAATGGGGGTGTGCCTTATAGTCCGAAAATAGCTTACTGGCTAGTAAATGTAGTTTACATTTACACTGGTGAAATATTATCTTATTTATGTTATTAAATATTTTACTACATTTTTTTGCTTCAAAAATTTTTTTCCCTATTTTCCTCCTCTAAAACCTAGGTGCATCTTATGGTCCTAAAAATACGGTAAGTAAAATACACAGAACACCCCACTTATCCCTAGTGAGGTACCCTTCGGTAGAACGGCAGCAGAGCTTGGTATAATCGCCATTCCAATTATTTTGCCATCTCAGTTTGGGGGTCAAAAATCATTACCATCGTAATTATGACAACTACGGCCATTTCACAGATAAAGAAATGGAGGCCCCGGGAGTTAACGTCCTTTCCCAGTTTTCCCACCAGGAGTCTCTCCTCCACCCTGAGAAACGAGGCCAGTGATACTCCCATCTTCCCCTAGACGCTGGCCTTTTGGCACAGCATTTGATTCTGAACAGCCAGGAGACATCACCTACCCCCAGTGCCTTGCCTAGTGGCCTGCATGTCTGGCCGCCTCCTTACAGTGTTCTCGGTCCCTGGGACTCCACTTCTAGTGCCCTCGGCCCGGGGACCAGACCACCCCCTGCTCAAAGTCCCACACTCCCCCGCGCCAATGGATCAACACCCCTTGCTTGTTCCGAGCAGTCTGTGTCCATCATAATCTGGCCCCTGCCTGCTGACCTCCGCCATCATACACACTCATTTCACATGCTGGTACACGACACTGGGTTGCTGGGAGTGCCCAGAACAAGCCAGGTCCTGTGTACCTTGGATGGGGTTGCACATGTTCTTTTCTGTGCGTCTGGGACACTTCCTTTCCTGGCCTCAGTGCCCCCCACCCCCAACACACACACACACACACACACACACACACACACACACACACACACACACGCTCCCTCTCTCCCCCTCCCCTCCCTCTAAACGTTTGCCCGGAAAATTCCTCCTCACTCTTCAAGTCTCAGTCCAAAGGAAACCAAAGTGCCCTCGGCACAGAGTTACAATGTCCTTGTCTAACGCTCCCTGCGTCAACTTCCCGCCCGGTGCTCCCTACATCTGTACATTCCCCCACTAATGTGATAGCCACACTGTGTTCTAACCTGTCACATGTCAGTGTTGTCATCAAACTATGAGTCCCTGTGGGCAGGGATGGAGTGTTTTAGTCTCTATCTCAGCGCCTTGGCCCACAGTAGGTCCTTAGCAAACAGTGATCACATGAATGAAGGCACAAATGAAGGAATGCCTACCTTACCACCCCTTGCCCTGGCAGGATAGGGATGGCACAGGCTCGGGGACCCAGGAGTGAGTTGTTAAACAGGACACCAACTTTGGGGGTTCTTCAGTCCTAAACTGTTACTCTACTGAGGATAACAATGCAGGCTCACAGAAGGGAGACAATGGCCCAAAGCCCCACAAGTCAGTGCAGACAGAACTCAAGCCCAGGTTTCCTGGCTCTTGACCTTGGACTCATTTCACTATCCAATCAAGAGATGTTTGAAGCTGCTTTAAGCAACTGTCTGGGAGGCTCCGCTGGCAGATCTGTCCCTCAGCTCCTGACTGACCTCATTCCCAGACGACAGAACCGCTGCAAACTCACCAGGCCTCAGGTGCCACGTCTGTCTCGTGGAGAAAGTCTGTGGAGACTCTCAGGCCTGCAGGGAGGGCTTGGGGAGAGCCGCACGCACAGAGGTGGGGGCAGGGCATGAGGTCAGCCAGAGCAGGGTCGAAATCTCCACTCCACCCCTTGTGCAACCTGGAGTAGTGATTTTTTCCTCTTTGAGTTTCATCCTTGCCTGTGACACGGATAGTGTGAACCGTATCTGACAGGCCTGGTGGTGAGCATTAAAGCAACGAGGGCCATCACGCACCAAGCACAGCTGAGCATAGTAGGTGCATAGTGCTGTAGTTTGCCATGTATAATGCACGCGTTTTGCACAAGTTTTTGAGAGAAAAATAAGGATGTGCATCATACATGGGAATTAGTACTAAAAACATGGTGCATATTACATACAGCAAAATACAGGTAAATGCCGGTTAGCAGCGGGAGCAGCATTATCCCAGAGTCCTTCCCCCGTTTCTCTCCACTGGGGACATAGCCTGCCCCTTCCCGCCGGACCTGCTCCGTGTTGGTAGGGTGTACTGTAGTTCCCACCCGGTAACTGTTTTTCTCAATACCCTCTTGCCTTGGTTTCCAAAAGGCGGCAAAGAGGAACTTGGGGCGTGGATGGGAAAGTTAGTATCTGGGCACGCCTCGCCCGTCACACCTCTGTGCGTCCTCATCTCCCTGAGCCCTCCCTGGGGCCCCGAGTGTCTCCACGGACTTTCTCCACTAGACAGCTGCGGCAACCAAGGCTCCGTGCGTTCAGCCGCAGCCACTCACTCTAAACTAGGAACAGGGAGAGTTACCAGGAGACTGGCTCCTCGAAACCCTTGCTTTCTGACCGCAGGCAAGTCGCCTCACCTCTCCGAGCCTTCATCCCCTCATTTGTAAAATGGGTATACTGTCTCCAGCCTAAGGCTGGACTCAGAGTCAGCATGAGGCTGAGGGTCAGCCTGTCACCCAGAGAAGAGACCCCAGGAGCCAGCCCCTTCTCTTCGGTCACAGCTGCCTCCCCTCCCTGCCCTGGAGGAAACCCCAAACCGGAGGCCTGAGTGTTTACAGCCCTCTCTGGGCGGGGGATGGGTTACGTAATGCCAGATGTTTGTGAAACTGGCTTGGGCCCAGGGCAGAGACACACTTTGCAATCCCAGAGCCCCTCACAGGGCCCTCCTTCCTCTCCCACCCCCCGCCCCCAACCTGGCTCCCCTTGGCCCCATTGCTGACTGGGAGCTTTTGGCTGTGAAGACTACTCAGCCACCCCTCACCCGGGAAGTGAGCAATCCCACGCACTTGCAGGGGCCCTGGGGAGCTCAGGACTCTGCTGTTATCTCCTTTCTCCTGTGGGGGCTCCAGATCCCTTCCTCTCAGCCTCTGCTCTCTCTTCTTGACTAACACCAACCTCCTCCCTCTCCTCCCCCTCTCCTCCCCCTCTCCCCACCCTCGTCCCTCCCACCCCACTGGAGCCAGCCTACCCTTCGCCAACTGAGGACCCCCAGGGACAGCAGGAACGGATTGAACAGCGTGGGCCGGTCCCCGGGCATCCGCCATGAGGTCACCAGTCGGCCCTTGAGTGGGCTCCCAGCCTTGCCCTCCGCTGGCCTCTCGTCTGCCTGTCAAACAGGGTCCAGTGTTGGCCCACAGGTCCCTTTGGTGGGCTGGGGATGACTACAGCCTCCCCTGCCCGTTCTGCCGTGCCCACCTCAAAGGCCCAGGGTTCCCTTTTCTCTTCTCCCAGGACTGCTGAGAACAGAGCTTTTTCCACCCGACACAGTGTTTGCCTGACAAGGCTCTGGGGGCCCAGCACCCAGGGGGCCTGCCCTTCGCCACCCAACCTCAAACCCCAAGTGGCCAGCCGGAGGGGAGTGCAGGCCTCAGCCCACACAGGGTTTTCAGGTCATTTTGCATTTGGTCCCAATGTTAAATAATGAAGAGATTTAACCTACAACTACATATTTCTAAATTTTCCTGAAATATCTAAAGATGTGGGACCCTGTTCCCCATGGCAAGAGCCCCTCGGAGCCATAGGGTCACACAAGCCCCACCCCTTCAGTCCCAAGTCCCTTATCTGCCTACTCTCCTCAGCTTTGTGAGAGGAAGGAATCGCAGACTCCTACAGTCCTCTGTCCTCCCGTTCTGGGCAGAGCCCCCAAACGTGCCCCTTTTGGAGAAAACAGGCCTCAGCAAAGCAGAAGCATTTGCCCGAAGTCACAGAGCAGGCAGAAGTCAGGCAGAGCCCCAACCCTCCAGAATCCAGAGGGTCACTGGAGGCAGAACGTGAAGCATCAAAGCACAGGTCCCAGAGTGCTTTGGGGAAAGGCTGCCCCACCTTGCCACCAAGCCTCCCATCACAGCCCTGACCACTAGACTGTGACCTCCATGCCATTGCTCTGATCCACCTGTGCCCACACCCAGGCATGCAGAAGGTGCTCACTAAGTGCATGTGAAAGAATGACTGAGGCCGTTATAAATTCTGTTGAGTCCAGGCTGCCTGCGGGAGGACTGAGAGGCTTCCCGTGTTGCTGGGATGGGCCCATTTCGTGGAGATCAGAGGCGACCCCTGTATTGCTATTTCCTCTTTGTTCACAAAACTCTGGCCCCAGGAAAGATGAAGAAATAACCCAAAAAGGGGAAGCACAAAGTTGCCAGAACCCCTGTGAGAGCTTGAAGTACCTTCAGTGACCTGTCCCCCATCTCCTCCCATTTCCCCATGGGAAAACTGGCCCACCAAGTGCTCTGAACGCTGCTGCTACTGCTTTGCAGGGCCACACAAGGAATCGGGCAGAGCCAGGCAGCGGCGAAGGGGAGCAGAGAGAGCGCCGGATGGGGGTCCTGAGCCCCAGGTCTAGTTCGAGTTCAGCCACCAGCTGTGTGACCTGGGGCAACACGCCTGCCCTTGTTTTCTCCTATGCACAGTGAGGGGGGTGGGCAGAGTCCCCCCAGCTCTGACTAGCAGCAGAGCCAGAGCCGGGGCTCCAGGCTGCCAGACAGACACCCCATCAGGCTTCTCAGCAGGCGGCGCAGGGGACAGCAGAAGAGCAGGGTGAGGAAAGCATAGCCCCAAGCAGCCTGAGCTCTGACCTCACCTCTCTGGAGGCTGAGGGCGAGGAGAACAGTCGGTCTGGCAGGTCAGGGGGAGGGGCAGGACGAGGCAATGCATTCCAGCGGCAGCCAGGCCTGGCCTCAGTGGGTCCCGCCCCTGCACAGATCTGTCAGCCCCTGGAGCCTGGAGACCTCCAGACCCGGCTGACTGGCATTTCTTGGCCCCTGCCAATGCTTCTCTGGCCCCAGCTCCTGGGAGCTCTACCCTTTCTCCCAGCCTGGCTAGCCCTCCAGAACCAGAAGGACCTTGCCAACAGGGACCATTGAGGCCAAACTGCTATTTGCCAGAGGGAGGCATTCTAGTGTACCTTTCCAGGGCATTCTAGCAAGTTAAAAGCAGAGCCCTGGGCTCTGACCTCAGGATCGTCCAACCACCCAGGTCCCCAAACCAGAAGAAGGTGGCTCTGCTATCCAGCTCCACCTGAGCCCCTCTTCTCAAGGCCCCGCCACGCACATGGCTGACCGCATTGCAGAGCCCACCTTGGTCTGGATGACCCCGGAGCTCATCTGAAGACCTCAGCCCACATCCAACCTCATTTCCCGCCCCTTCCCTTCCCCTCCACATGTGCCCACACCCAAGACCCAACTACCGAGTCTGCCCGCCTCTGGTCGGTCAGCGAGTCTTGGCCTCCTCTTGATGCTGACTCCTCAGGCTCCTCTGGGTGGAACTGGAGATAAGAAAGAACACAGCTCAGCCCAGGTTACCCCCCAGCTTCCATCCCTCTGCCTACCTTCTTATCCATCCACTCATCATGCATCCGAGATCCAGCGTCAGTAGGTCCGTGTATCCCTGCCGCCATCCAACACCCATCCTGCCTCGTCCACGCACTCATCCGTCCGGCATCCATCCTCCCGTTTATACAACCATCCTCTGTTTATCATCCCTCCGTCCCACATCCACGTGCCCTCCCTCAATCCACCCCACAGCCATTCACCCACCACCCACCGACCTCTCCTTCCACCATCCAGTCCCCGCCCATCATCCGTACTCCACGTTCACCTGTCCTTGCAACACCCACCCATCCATCCCCCCATCCATTATCAAGCAACGCCCATCTACCCCACATTCCTTATCTGTTCCATTCATCACGTATCTATCTATCTACCCATCTGTCAACCATCCAACGTCTATTTAGTATTTGTCCAGCATATGACCCCTATCCATCACCCTTCACACATCCATCATCAGTGGTTTATCCATCATCTACCGATTGACCCACCATCTTTTATCAGTTTTTTACACGCACTTAAGCCTCCATGTATTTACCAGTCAACCGTCCACCGAGCTGAGCTCCTCTGCTGGGCCAGCCCTGGGCCAGGGCCATCGGCACAGAGATAAAGTGGGCAAAACTCCTGCCCCCATGAGCTCAGGTTTCTTACGGGGAAATGACAACCAAGTGTGAGCAGACAAAGGGCAGCAGATGCGCCAAACGCAGAAGGGAGATATCACCAACCTGGGGGAAGTATCTCAGGACGGGGCACCTGATCTGAGGCTTGAACAAGGAACAGGCGTTTAGTGAGTGAAGAGGGGAAGGAAGAGCATCCTGGGCAATGGGAGCAGCACGCACGAAGGCGGGGAGGTGTGCTCCCAGAGCTCTGCAGCCCACTCAGCACAGACTAGAGGGCAAATCTGCGTGGAAGGAAGCCAGGAGGCCTTGAATGCCATGCCAAGGATTTTCACAGAGGGTGAGCAGCTGGAGCCCCAACAGGACCTGGTGAATGCTTCTGCTGTCATCTGTGGAAATGCCCTTAACACATGCTGCTCCCACCTGTCCCCAGTCACCGTCTCCTATCCTCCCAGGGACCCCTGAGCCTTACTGTGGAGTAACCCTAGCTGAAGAATCTCTCTGCCCTCCCATCTTCCCTGCAACCCGGCATCCCAGAGTCCACCGGGACACAGCATCACACCCTTCCCAAGCTGCCTCTGATCCACCTGCCTCCCCAACAAGCCTGACAGCAGCTTCTTGGGCAGGGACTCCCAAATCCCACTTTCGCCTCAAGGGCAGGACCGAACTGGCTTCTCCCTGTATCTCTGGTGTCTGTACATTGAGTCGGTTAGAGGACAAATGGGTAAACAAATTCAGGGGTGGGAGCTCCCTAGTCCTGCCGTGGGCTCTGAGGCCTCACAACAAGAAGGGTTAAAAGCCAGGGCTTTGGAGCCTACACTGTGATCTCTCTTCTCACGACTTACACAGGTGTGACCCCTGGCAGATGTCTAACTGTCTGAGCCTGGTACACAGCATAGCGTGTGAAGCTCCCAGACCAGGGCCTGGCACACACACCCCCTCCGGGTCAGATGGACAAGCAGGAGGCTCGCATCACCCCAGGGGGACCTGTCAGGAAAGGAGTAGGTCAGTGTCCAAACCCACGTGCTGTGTTCCCGGGAGCTGAGGCAGCTGCAGGGCTCTGGCCTCCAGAACCTGCGCCACCCCTCGCCTTCACGTAAAATGTTCCAGACAGCACCAGGGCACCACGGACTCTGTGACCCTGCCCCAGGCCAAGAAAGCAGGGAAGGGACTTGGAGAGCATCCACTATATGCCAGGCATTGAGCTTACTTTGCACATGGGTCCTCATTTAAGCAGCCTGTCTCAGCAGCCAACTCAACCCAATGAGCAAATGCAACCTCTTCACTGTGCCTGGTAAAGACCAGAGAGGGGGAAGGGAGGCTGTCCTGGACTGCGAGTAGCCTGGAATCCGGCATGGGGAGGGGACAGGACCACACTGGCTGCGGTCCCAGCCAAGGTCAGGTGGGAGCCACGAAGGCAACGCAAACCAGGTGTCGTGGGGCTGGGACAGGAGGAAGCCCTGGCCACAGCATCTTGCTGAGGCCTCAGGGTGGTCTGCACCGAGCAGACCTGGTGTCCACTCCTGCTCCATCATTGACTAGCCAGGTAATCTTGGGCAAGTAGCTTAACCTCTCTGTCTCAGTTTCCCTATATGTAAATTAACAGTGCTTTTCTCATGAGGGTGCTATGGAAATTAAATGAGGAAAACACCCATAAGACACTCGGACCAGGGCTCAGCACATAGTGAGTGCTCACAGAAGTGCTGGTAGTTATCACTGATGTCCATTTGGGTGGCTGGGAAAGGTCTTACTCAGGAGGGAGGATTGGGGCTGAGTTTGGAGGCTGTGCAGGAGCCAAAGGAAGCCTAAGGACCCTCATCTGGGGTGAGGCTGCCCCTCAAAAGGGAGACTGACTTACCTCCTCCCACTCTGATGAGCTGGGGCCCTCTGCAGGAATCCTACTCCCCAGTGGGCCCGGCTCCTCCAGACCAGCCATTGTTGAGGTCTCTGGTCCGCTTGTCACTTTGGTCTTTGGCCACTGGGTGGAGATGCAGGCAGGGCTGGGTGGCTGGGCCAAGCTCTGGGACCATTGCCCGGGGCTGTGTCCATTGACTAGCATGGCCTCCGCCCCGCCTTCAGGTTGGCTGTGTCTCTCTCGTTCAAGGGCATCCTTTGTGCCTGGGGAACCCAGCTCTGGCCCTGACGCTGTGGCTGGGCCACCCCAGTGTCCAGCTGGGTCCTTTTGGGGCAGCTGGGCCCGCAGGAGCTCCAGGAGGCCTTCCAAATCCAGCCTTGGAAGACGGGAAGCAAGCGTTGGCTCCTCTGTGTGGGCCCAGGCCCCCTCTCTGGGTAACCCAAGAAGGCTCACCAAGTCCCCCCAGTCAAGCTCCAGTCGCCTCTCGGGGCCGTGCCGGTGTGCGCAGACTCCCTCAGTTCCCCGGCCCACAGCAGTGGCTGCCTCGGGCCTCCAGGAGTTCGAGAACTCTGCTGGGCCTTCCCTGGAGTTCTCTGGGGGGCTCACAGGCTGGTGAGGAGGACTGAACAGCTGCTGCAGGCTGCCCCAGCCCCTCTGAGCTGGCCTGTCGGGGGCCTTCTGCAGCCCATTACTGGGGGGCTCCTCCCAGGCCTCTGACTGCCCCCTGTGGCATGGGGGGCCACCCAGCTGCCCCCAGCTCTCCTCGGACTCCCTGAGTGGGCCCCTCCATGTTCCCTCCGGACCTCCAGCAGCACCCCGGCCGGGCTCCCCGAGTTCCTGCCAGCCCCCCAGGCCTGGGCCCTCGTCCTGGCTACTCCAGCCTCTCTCCGGGTGTCTGTGAGGGCACCGGGATCCTGGCAGCTCCTCCTGACTCTGCCACCCGCCCAGAGGCTGTCTTGGGCCCGCCCGGCCACTCTCTGGACGTTTCTCTGTTCGCGGCTGCCTCTCAGAGGTCCTGGCTGATGTCCTTGGGGGTGGCGGGGACCCCTGGAGCCGCCGGTCCCCCTCAGGTCGCCTCTGGGGGCTCCTGGGAGGAGGGGGCTCTGCTCGGCTCCTCCGGGCTGGTTCTGCCTGCTTCGCGTGGGGTGTGGTTACCTGAGGATGAGGTGAGGGGTGGGTGAGGCTCCAGAGCCCTGACTGGGTGGACTCCGCTGAGCAGCACAGGAAACTGGGGTCTTAGCCAGGCCTCGGGGAGAGGCGAGCCGTGTCCTCACGGCAGCCTGGACTAAAGCAGGTCACAAAGTGCCTAGCGACTCCGCACGCTCCCCCTCCTGCCCCCCCACCCCCACCCCGGGGTCGTCTGCTCTCCCCTCTCACCCAGCTGCCTCTTCAGTTCCAGAAAGAGACCTGCAAAGAGCTGCTCACTTTCCCGGCTTCCCCCTCCCCTGGCCCGAGATATTGATTCCAACCTGGGCTATCAGGTGCACGAATTTCCACCACCAATACTCCATTCCACTGGCTCAGACCTTGCCCTCTAAGAGTTTCTTTAAAAATAGAAACCCCCACCTTGGAAGAGACAGCCCTTAGTGCCAGACTGCTCTGTCCAAGGCTTTCCCCGAAAACTCAAGACAGCAGCTACCTAATGAAGGAAGGAAACAGCACCGAAGGGCCATCTTCAAAGGAGTGGTTTGGGGTCTGTCTCAATTTTTGCCAAGAACTGCTGGCTCTTTGGGAGAGGGGAAAGCTGGACACCCATGACTGGAACTCTGACCCTTTCATAAAGGACCTCCCTTCCCAGGACCCCTACCTGGCACCTAGGGGAAGGAAAAGCAATGGCTTGCCCCTTAGGGTACAGGGCCCAGGGCAGGCTGGCAGTGCTCACCTCCCTGCTGAGGGCAGGGCTGGACTGTCTTCGGAGAAGCTGGCTCTGACCTTGGCCGGGCCGCTGTGACCGCCCCTCGTCCCGGGCCTGGAAGGCCCCCGGTGCCTCGGACTTCCTATGAGCAAATGCAGCCGCTCCTCTGAGGGCCTTTGGGACTGCCCCACTCCCAGCACCCACCTCCTCTACTCCCACCCCCCATGGGAGGAGATAGGGGAGATCCAGATACCCACAGCTGAAGGGCCCTAAAGGAAGGACGAGACTCTCGGGGCCTCAGTATCCCCGTCTGCAAAATGGTGGTGGTCAGCACCACCCCACTTGCCTCGCAGGGCTGTGGTGGGCATTAAACAGGAAAAGGGGTGAGCAGAGACGGGGGCTCAGCCTTGGCTGCCTCACTCAGCACTTCCTGTTTCTGGCTGCCACCCCGCCAGCAGCCCACCTCTCAACCCCAGACAAAGGTTAGACTGGTCTTTGTGGGAACTAAGATTTATTGAGCACCTACTGGTTACCAGGCATTGCACATGCGATCACGATGGCGAGCATTTACTGAGCACTTCGTGTGCTCCAGGTGCCAAGCACTCGCCCACCTCCTGTCATCTCACACGGCCCGAGAGGCGGAGAAGGGAGACGTGGAATGTTACATGCCCCACAGTCCGTTCCTTCTGCCTCCTTCCTGTTCACACAGTAAGTGCTGGACTTCCTGGGCCCACCTTCCCCCCCCGCCCCTTGGTAGCAACTGACAGGGCTCCTGCACCTGGCCGTGACAACTGTGGGCCGTCCCAGCCGTTTGGAACAGCTCAGCAAGATCAGAACGAAGAAACGTTCTCTCTTCCTATACAGCTCCAGGAAGGCCGGCATAAACTGTCCGTGCCAGTGGCATTTCTGAGACACCAGGGTTTCAGGCATTGTTGCCGCGTCCGACAAAGATAACCTTTCCTGTAAAAAGTCCCTAGTTCTACTTAGTTGTTGCACGTAATCATTGAAAGCCATGGTTATTAATATTTAACATGACACCTCTGTTGCACATAAGAACACCAAACATATATAAGGGGTCAAAACAAAAGAATTGACCACTGCACTGAATATCTAGTCCACAGGGTCTGAGAGTCTGGCTCCAACTAAACTGACAAATGCAGTAACTGGTGTAGCTCAGTGGATTGAGTGCCAGCCTGTGAACCAAAGGGTCGCAAGTTTGATTCCCACTCAGGGCACACACCTGGGTTGCGGGCCAGGTCCTCAGTAGGGGATGCACAAGAGGCAACCACACATTGATGTTTCTTTCTCCCTCCCTTCCCCTCTCTCTGAAAATCAATGAATGAAATCTTTAAAAATAAAATAAAGTAAATAAATGGACAACTGGAGCTGTGTCTCTGGTGGCGGAACTGAACCAGAAGAAAGCCACTTGGTGCTGAGCCTTGGCCGAGCCAGTAATGCGGGAGGGAAGAGGAACCCCTACTCAGGTCTGTGAGGGGCTGTGCTGGGCAGTCTGTCCCAGCTTGGGAGCCACGCTGGGACGCAACAGAGGCTTGGGGGCATAGACAAATGATGGGCTTGGGGTCTGTTTTGTCTACGGCTTTTACCAATGTCATTAGAACCACGTCCCTAAAGTAACTGGAGCTTTTAGCCATTCTTAGCAATCGACTCACAAGGAACCCAAGCTTCCCACTGCAGTAAATAAATGTTTCTAAGGTTGAGGGCTGCCTGATCAGGTTCAACTTTTAATCTCATCTGAAGTGAGAGAGCTTCCTTGCTCTGTGAGATCTGAGGCCTTAGAGGGTGTTTCCCCCAGAACCAGGGTATAGCAGCCTCTGTGAAGTGGTGGCCCCAAGTGCGACTAGGTGGGGAGGGCACCGCGGCCACGGCGGGGCTGTCTCCGTGTGGGCAGCGAGGCACCTGGGTGCTCTCTCTCGAGGGACTGCATTTCCCACACACACTACAACTGGCACAGTGCCTCCTGAGAAGTCCCTCCTCCACGTGCAACTGAGAAGGAGGAACGAAGGACTCAGGTAGAATCTGAGATGCCCACAGAGACCTGGGCTTTCTGACACTGAAGCAATAGCGTCCTCAGGCCACCGGTTCCTGGAGGGTGGTGTGGCTGCACCAAGGGCGACAAAGGAAACGACTTTCCTTTGGAAGCTCAGAGGGGCTCTTCCACCACCACGAAGTATTACAGGACAAAGCTGTCAAGTCTAGCAAATTCCATGAAGGCTCTTTTGAATTCAAGAGGTGATGAGGTGCTTATATGATTATAAGAGATTCCAAAGGCATCCAGGGGGGAATGAAGATATCAAGCCCAAATTCCTAATCCTTTAACGTGGCAGCCCTTTGAGGAAAAGGGGCCAGGCTCAGTCAGTGTGAGGCCCGGACAGAGCAGGCGCGCGCAGGTGCACGTCGCGTGGGACGGAGGAAAGGAAAGCACAGCTCCAGAGCCGCCCACTCGCGCGTTACAGGGCTCCGGACACTCACACGGTTTCAGAACTTCGCGTCCAGGGGACACACGGTTTTCTACTTAGAAAAAGTGCCACGCAGCAGGAGAAAATTTAATTATTCAGTAGAGTTATAAAACCTTGGTTGAAAGGTAAATAATCTATTTCACCAAGATATATACATTAAGTATATGCCATTTTTACGTATCAATTATACTTCAATAAAGCTAGAAAAGATAAGTAACCTATTTCAAAGAGATAAAGTAAATGAATAAAGTATCTGTGTAAAAACAATTAAGTGATTAATAAAAGTATAAACAAATCCCAGGCTTCTATGATAAACATTTATCTCTCTAAAAGTTACTCCAGTAAGAAAAAAGAAAGAAAGAATTACTAGTTTAAAGACCTTAGTGTCCCCGCCGAGTTACCAGGTAAAGCCCACGTGCGCAGACCGAGGTCTGCCTAAAAACGGGAACCACGGAAAGGCAGAGACAAGGGGGTTTCTAGGGCAGTGAAACGATTCTGGGTGACACCGTAATGGTGGACACATGCCATTACACGTTTGTCCAAACCCACAGAATGCACAACACTGAGAGTGAACCTGAGTGTTAGCTGTGGACTTTGGGTGACAGCGATGTCAGTACAGGTCTGAGGTTTGTGACAAGTGTGCCCCTCAGGTCGGGGGACGAGGGTAGTGAGGAGAGGCTGCGTGGGGTGGGGAGCAGGTGGTATGGGGATTCTCCCTGCTCTCCACTCAGTTCTGCTATGAACCTAAAATTGCTCTAAACATTAGTGGGTTTTTGTTTTTGTTTTTAATTTTAAAAAAGGCAAAGAGCCCTGGCTGGTGTAGCTCAGTGGATTGAGCACTGGCCTGCCAGCCAAGGGGTCGCTGGTTCGATTCCCAGTTAGGGCACATGCTTGGGCTGCAGGCCAGGTCCCCAGTAGGGGGCACAGGAGAGGCAACCACACATTGATGTGTCTCTCCCTTTCTTTAAAAAAAAGGCAAAGAAAGAGACCTGGCTGGTGTGGCTCAATGGATTGAGTGCTGGCTTGGGAACCAAAGGGTCGCCGGTTTGCTTCCCGGTCAGGGCACCTGCCTGGGTTGTGGGCCAGGTCCCCAGTGGGGGCACGTGAGAGGCAACTGCACATGGATGTTTCTCCGCCTCCCTTCCCCTCTGTCTAAAACTAAATAAAATTAAAAAAATTTTAAAGGCAAGAAAGAATTACATTAATAGTGGAGCCCATAAACGTTGTCACCTGGGTGGTAAATGGACTGAATTTCCTGGAAGGAAATGTGAGGAATAACAGAAAAGGTTTCTCATGCAGATTCTGATCTAAGCGGAAATGATGCCGAAGGGCCAACAGAGGAATTCTGGATGCAAAATATTACTCACTTTTTAGGGGGGTAGAAACGTTCTAAAATTAGGTAGCGGGCATGGCTGCACAACCTAGTCTTGGTAAATCCACTACAACTCATTGTACACTGAAAGTTCTGAGACTTCCATGCCCACTTTTCTGTTATTCTCTGGACCCTAACGAGTGGAATTCCAGGCCTGATACTGAAAACTCCTGAGGCCGGACCTGCTGGAGAAGGGAATCTCAGCCAGACGGGGTTGGGCGGAGTCTCCTGCCCTCGGCTGTGGGAAGCAGATGCTCTGCTGAGTCCCAAACCGCCCATGCGAACTGTGCCACTGACCAGGGAGACGTGCAGGGTCCCTGCACCCCAGGCCATGTTGTCGCCGTGCCCCAGGAAAGTAACCTTTCACCCCTAGAAGTCTGTGATTCTGAGTTGTCTTGATAAAAGTAACAGCTCTGGCCATCTGCTTTAAATTGACATCTCTGTTTTCTGAAAGGCACGCGTGCCCGGGATGTTTCTTTGTTAAGGAAGAAAAAAATCACAGGCACTTTCTTCTCCCTCACGTAAGGAGGGAAAAATATAAAGCAAACCTGTGACTCTGGACCAAATGAAGGGTTTGAGAGTTTAATCTGGTTTTAATTGTCGTCCTAATGTTCTAATTTTACAGATGAGGACATTGAGGCTCAGGTAGGTTAAATCACTTTACCAGGTCACAAAGGAGGGGAGTGGCTTTGACCCAAGACTGGAAGCCCACCTGCCAGACCCTGGTCTTTGCTCTCCCCACGGGGCTATGCACAGGGTCACTTCACCCTCAGAAGAGACTTGGAACACGGGAGAGAGATGAAGTGACTCACCCACGGTCGCACCGCCAGTCCAGTCGGCGGCAGCATGGGGGCCTGAACGCTTGCCGTCTGGCAGTCTAAGCCTTTGCCCTGCTGCCGAGCCTCCTCCCCAGCCCACCTGGCTGACCGTACCCTAGGCTCACCTGCGCTCTTGCCCGAATAGGCGCTCCACCTCTGCACGGCCAGGGCTGCGGGTTCGGCCCCCGTTGCTGGACTGGGGCCCTGGCTCCCTCTGCGCCAGCCTCCTGGGCGGGGGCAGGTCGGCCAGCACGGTGTACTCCTCCCTCTCCAAGTTGTGCCTGGTCTCCCCAGGGGGTGCTGAGCCCCGGGAGCCCCCTGAGCTGCCTGGCGGAGGTGAGGGTGCCAGGAGTGCTAAGTCACTGGGCGGGTGGCGGGGTGGGGAGGAGGCTCGTGGTGCGTCCCGGTACCCGATGCAGACCTGGGGGGGCAGCATTGGGGAGCCATGCAGAGAGTCGGTGGAGGGGGCCAGGCTCTCCATACTAGCCCCAGGGGGGTCCTGAAAGAAGAGGGAGGGCTCGGGGGCCTGGCGTGGCGGGGAAGAGAAGGAAGGTGCATCTCGGTGTCCAATGCACACGGGGGCAGGAAAGTGGGGGGGCTCATGCAGAGAGTCTGTGGAGGGGACGAGGCTCTCGGTGCTGGCACGGGGAAAATCCTGGAACAAGAGGGAGGGCTCAGGGGCCTGGCGCGGTGGGGAGGAGGCCCGGGGTGCATCTCGGTACCCAATGCACACAGGTGGGGGGAACTGAGGAGGGTCATGCTGAGGGGACTGGTTCTCAGCATCTGATGTGTCTGGGAGGAAGGGGAAGGGGTCAAACTGGGTGTGGCGAGGGGGTGAGGAGGCCCGAGGGGCATCCCGGTGTCCAATGCACACTGCGGGGGGGATGTAAGGGGGTTCGTGGTGGGTTGATTCACCCTCGGAAGCATGGGGGTCTGGGAAGAAGGGGAAAGGGTCATGTTGCAAAAAGCGAGGAGGCGAAGAGGCTCGGGGGGCATCCCGGTGCCCGATGCACACAGCACACGGAGGCTGGGAGGAGTCGAAGGAGGTCTGGGACGCCCCGCGGGCGGCGAGGTGCAGAGGCGAGGAAGTCCGGGAGGCACCGTGGGGGCCTGGGTTGTGGGAAGAGGGAGCGGCCCGGGCTGGTGAACCACCGTGCTGGGCAGGGCCGGAGGAGGACTGGGGCGAGTCGCGCTGAGCTGGTCTCGAGGGCGATGAGGTCTGAGGCCTGTCACCTTGGGTTGGCCGAAGGGCAATGGATGCCCAGGGAACCTCACTTTGCTTGGAGCGAGATGGGGAAGAGGTTCTCGGGCCATCACTCTGGGTCGGCCGCAGGGGAAAGGAGGCCCAGGGAATATCTTTGTTAGTGCGATGGGGAGAAGGGTTCCTGGGGTTGTTCCGCTGACTGGAGCGATGGGAGGGGGGTGGTCCAGGATTGTTCTGTGGGGTGCAGCACTGAGGGGAGGGGCTCCCTGGGTTGTCCCGCCGAAAGGAAGAAGACTGTGGGTTGTCCCGCTGGGTAGAAGGGGTTCTGGGGGTGTTTTGCTGAACACAGGACGTTCTGGAGTTCTCCCGCTGGCTGGTTCGGCTGGGAGAGGAGCCTCTGGGGTTGTTCCGTTGGGCACTGGAGGTTCTAGAGTTTTCTCGCTGGGTGGTTCGGTTGAGAGAGGAGGTTCTAGGGTTGTCCCGCTGGGCACAGGACGTTCTGGAGTTCTCTCGCTGGCTGGTTCGGTTGGGAGAGGAAGCTCTGGGGTTGTCCCGCTGGGCACAGGACGTTCTGGAGTTCTCTCGCTGGCTGGTTCGGTTGGGAGAGGAAGCTCTGGGGTTGTCCCGCTGGGCACAGGACGTTCTGGAGTTCTCTCGCTGGCTGGTTCGGTTGGGAGAGGAGGCTCTGGGGTTGTCCCGCTGGGCACAGGACGTTCTGGAGTTCTCTCGCTGGCTGGTTCGGTTGGGAGAGGAAGCTCTGGGGTTGTCCCGCTGGGCACAGGATGTTCTGGAGTTTTCTCGCTGGCTGGTTCGGTTGGGAGAGGAGGCTCTGGGGTTGTCCCGCTGGGCACAGGATGTTCTGGAGTTTTCTCGCTGGCTGGTTCGGTTGGGAGAGGAGGCTCTGGGGTTGTCCTGTTGTGTAGAAGAGGTTCTGGAGGGGTCCTGTTGGGCGGCTCTGGGAGAAGAGGAAACTCGAGGATTGCTTCGCTGTGTGGACAAGGTTCTGGGGTTGTCCCGTTGGGCGACTCTTGAGGGAGAGGATGCTCTGGGGGTGTTCCGCTGCATGGCAGAGGTCCTGGCGGTGTCCTGTTGGGTGGACGAGGTTCTGGGGCTGTCCTGCTGGGCTACGTGGGAGGGAGAGGAAGCTCGGGGGGTGTCGGGTTGTGTGGACGCAGTCTGGACAACATCCCTTTGGGCAGCACGATGCAGCGAGGGAGCCCGGGGGGTGGTGCTTCGCAGTCCGCTCTGGGGTGTCGCAGAGGAAGCCTGGGATAGCGCTGACCGGTGCCGCTCCAAGAAGTGCCCACTTTCCCCCCGGAGCTTCGCCCAGTGCTGTCCGGCGCTTCGGCTCCCACCGCCTGCATCTAAAGACAGAAGAGGCGAGTTCACCGTAAGGGGAGAGTGTGCTTTGCAAACTGGGAGGTGCCCCAAGAGGGATGTCAAGGAGTTTCTAGCATCTAGGATTTGGCTACTTCTTCCTGGGCCTTGGCCCCCTGCCTGCAATTTGGGACCCTGCCACCAGGTGGACGCTGGTGACTGCCTTCGATCAAGCAGGTCACGAAGTGAGGTTCCACCCACCTCACCGCCCAGGTGTTCAAGAGCAAGAAAGCAAGTATTTAGTACAAAGTCCCACCCGCCTGTCACGCTGCTCTCGCCAGGGAGGCATTTCGTCCCCACGTGGATCGCATCTCACGTCTCACCACACAGGGCTCCCCGGAGCCTGAGGGGCAGGGAGTGGGAGGGGGCGGTGAGGTGGCAAGGTCTGATTAATGTTGTAAAAGACAGCCCGGCTGCTATGGGGGTGGGGGGGATAGGGCAGGGGCGGAGGGGATAGGGCAGGGGCGGAAGGACGCAAGGCAAGCAGGCAGAAACGGGAGAGCTGGAGGGGACTCTGACAATAGCCCCAGCCAGCGGCAGCTTGGCCAGGGAGCAATGGCAGAGACGGCAAGACAATGAGGACTGGAGGTGTGTTGTGAAGGCGCGCTGACCGGAGCTGCTGATACAGTTGGATACAAAGGAAGGAATCAGGATTGGGGGCTGGAGCCATAGGACCAGCGGTGGCACAGAGCAGACTGCCAGAGAAACGGGGTTGGGGGTCAGGGAGCTGGCGGCCTCCACCCCAGCCTCCCCCCTCCTCCCCTGCTCCACACGCTCCACACGCTTCATACGCTCCATAACCGCAGCTGCCTCTGCACCGGCTGCTCCCCCTGCGTCAGGACTCGGACCCCAGCTGCGATGCCGCCCCACCCCCACCCAGAGAGGCCCTCCCCGTCCACCTGCCTGCTCTCACAGTGTCCTGTCTTTTTTTCACTCTTCACCCAAGGACATGTTTTTATTGATTTTTTAGAGAGAGAGGAAGGTGGCGGGGGAGAAACCCCGATGTGAGAGAGAAACATTGACTGGTTGCCTCCCATAGCGCCCTGACCAGGGACTGAACCTGAAACGTAGGTGTGTGCCCTGACCAAGGATCAAACCGCAACCTTTTGGTATAGACGCTCCAACCAATTGAGCCACCTGGCCAGGGCTCCTGCCTTAACTCTCCAAAAATCAGTTACCGCTCTCTGATCTGGCTTTTCATTTGTTTTCTGGCAGCTTCCCCCGCTGGAATGCCAGCTCCCTAGGGCCGGTCCTGCCCGTCTTCTTCACTCTGGTTCTCCAGCACTAGGACAGGGCCTGGCACATAGTGAGCGCTTAGTAAATACTTACTGAATGAGTGAAATGAAGCAGCTGTGTTGAGTTTGAGGCGCTACCACATGTGCCAGTGAAGAGGTCAGTTTTACGATGAGCTAGATAGAGTCCAGGGCAGAAGTCAAGGCCAGAGGTGTGAACTCAGGAGATGTTGATGTTTCCAGACAGTACTGAAAGCCAAGTGGCTGAGTTGTTGGGAGAGAGAACAGAAGGGAAGCCGGGGCTAGGCTCTGGGGCATCCATGTGTGAAGGTCGAGGAGAAGAAGAGGCATCAGCAGGGGAGAGTTAGAAGAAGCGGCCACTGAAGAAGGCCCTGACCCTTTGCTGAGCACCCCGACTCTACCCCTCTGTCCCGGGGCTCTAAATCCACTTCGGCCGACACTGCTTGCACCCCGTCCCCAGCGCTCCACTGTCAGCAAAAGGCATCGCCACTGACACAGACACCCAGGCCAGGAGCTGGGACCACGCATTCTCCCGTCCCCAGTCCCTCAAGCCCACCCCCCAGGTCTCTCTTCTTCTCAGTCTCCTCCCCACCCACAGCCGCCGCCCTAATTCAGGTTCCCATCTCTCACTCGCACAGCCTCCACGGGCTCCAGAAACGGCGGGTCTGTAACCCCCACAGCGATTCTTCACCGAGTTACCAGCTGTTCACAGCGTCTCACATGCTTTGTCCGTCCACCCACCTACCCACCTGTCCTCCCCGTCTCTCTCTCTGTCTACCTGTCGTCTGTCCCTCATGTTGGACCCTGTAAGAGTGGGAGTCAACACTGCACCCCTAACTCTCTCCTGACGCGTCTCCTAAGAGCCAAGACAATCTCCTTCCAGTATCACACTCGGGAAACACAGCACGGATGCAAAACTGGCATCTAACACGCTCTTCATGGTCAGATCTCCCCGGCCGCCCCGGGAACATCTTCCACAGCTACAAGCTGTCCGCACTCGATCCGATCCAGAGCCCTACGCGGCAATTTGCTTCCCTGTCTCTGCAGCCTGTCTAATTCAAGAACAGCTCTGTGGGCTTTCAGAGAGTGAGTTCTCTCAGGCCCCGGCCGGGAGGCTCAGTTGGTTAGAGTGTTGTACTGATCCCCAAGGTTGTGGGTTCAATCCCTGGTCAGGGTACCTATAAGAATCAGCTAATGAATGCATAAATAAGTGGAACAACAAATCAATGTTTCTGTCTCTCAAATCAATCAATATATATTTTTTTAAAGAGTGCTGTCAGTTATTTTGTGGAACATCCTTCAATTTGTTTTGCTGGGATTAGATGCAGGTAGTGCATTTTTAACAAGAAGTCTTGGGAAGGATGCCACGTTTGTCCCTCACTAGGACACTGAGTGGTCACTGGGTTAAGGCAGATCTACCAGATCTTCCACCCTAAAAGCGGCTTTTCCTCCGTACGCTGTGTAATCTGAGGGGTGATACCTTGAGGTCATGTCAACATCCTGTTCCCTGACAACCTTCCACCCAGGAATTTAGCATCAGCCTGTGAGTTGTGCCTGAGTCAGTTATCCCTACAGTAGCTGCAAAGTCCCTTCACTGGTTTCTCATCTCTTAGCCTCACCCTCTTCCAATTCATTCTTCACGCCTTTGCCCTGGTGAACTTCCTTAGGCACACGTCCAATCGTATCACTCCCTTCCTCAAAAGCCTCCCATGGCTCCCTACTACTCAGAGAAGTCAGTCCAAACTCCTTGGCCCAGTGTGGTCTACCCCAGCTCACACTCCCACTACGCTCCTGCTGTGCACCCCAGACTCCGCCCTGCTTACACCTCCGAGCCTTTGCCTCGCTGTCTCCTCAGCCAGAGCGCATATCCGGAAGGCACTCCTCTGTGAGTTCCTCCACGATGGAGAGAAGCTCTCTGTCCTCTGCACCCACACCCCACCCCGCCCTTCACTCATAGCAGGGCACACGTTTCAGCTCTTCCTCTGTCCTAGGCCACTGTTTGTCATCTCCCGTCTGTGTGCTTTACTGGATGATGGACTGTCTGGGACAGTGACCGCACCTAATTCTTTCTGAACACCCAAGCATCTGGTACCAGGTGTTATGCATGGTTAGCACTGGTATGTCTGATGATTAGGTGCTACAGGAGCCATAGAGAGCTAGGACGGCCCACCGGGGCAAGGACCTGGATATCCTGGCCCACACCCCCAAATCCTGACGATGCTAAAGACACGTATCTGCAGACAACACAGTGCCACTCTGAAGGGAGGGATCCAGCTTTGGGACCCGGCATAAGGGGTTCACATACCAGCGAGACGCTGGCCAGCATCACACGCATCTGTGGGCTCGGACTGACCAGCAGCTTTTCCTCTTTCTTTGGGAGCAATGTGACCCTGATTTCCCTCGGGCGTCTCCTCTTCCCACCCCCAAGCCATGAGGTTTGCACAGGGCTGACCCTATTCCTGATCCCCAGGCTGGGCTCATGACCCATGCTGGGCCACAGGGAGAACCTGCCCTAGGGCTTTGGCTGCCTCTGTAGGGAAGACTGCACCTTCTGCCTGTGGGGGTCAGCAAGCAAGTGGGCTACAGCCGGGCACTGCTGCCATTCGTCATGCCACCTGGGGGAGGGTCTGGCTGAGGATGAAGCCACCACAGAAGAAAGCACAGCAGAGGCCAGATTTCTGATAGTGTTTGCACCTGGATCCAACTATGCCTGAAGTCATCACCCCTAGGCTTTTTACTTAGCTGGTTTGTCATTTGCAACCTGAAGATCTTAATGCATCAACTATGTGAGAGGACATTTCAAGCAGGTCGCATGGAATATTATGGCTGCTCCATAATTATATGGGACTGTCACTATTATTAAGATTTGAGCCACCAAAGTAAGACACACCTGGTGGCCCAGATGGCCGGCGAGAGGGCTATTTGGGCCCAGGGCGCCTGGCCACCACCACTTCCACAGTCATAGGGACCAGCCTGGTCTGGCAGAAGGACTCACCCTCCTTTCTCTGGCTCCCAGTCTCTCCTCCCACAGGTGACCGGGCGTGAACAGACGGAGCCCGCTGGGCACTGTCAGCTCTTGAGCCCTCCTGCAACTTCCGGGGTATCATCGTTGTGAACTCGTCCCAGCTGGGGGCCTCCTCCTGCCTTCTGAAGATGTCCCAGTCCTGTCAGGGAAGGACAGGAGAAATTGTGCTTGGTGATTACGAAGAGAGACCCTGGGCTGGCACTCCCAGTGTGAGATGGGTAGACGAGGAAGGACCTGACGATGGAAGAGCACCTGCTATACACCCAGCACTGTGCTGGGCTCCTTGCGGGTGTAAACTCAGCTAATCTTCAATCAACCCCATGAGGCAGGCAGTCTGCAGAGCTAAGAACTTGCCCAAGATCATGCAGCTGGGAAATGGTTTACGTGGGAGGGGACTGGAGCCCAGGGCCGTTGAACACAGGGCGGCAGGAGGGCCCTGGCATAGTAACACTGTGGCATCCCAGAGACACCCCCACGATCTGGAGAGAAGCAGGTTCAAACCTTGCCCTTCCATTCCCCAGGTGCACGGCTTCGACTAAGTTGCTTCCCTTCTCGGAGTGTTTTCCTGCCCCAGAACACGCCCACAAAGGGGGCTGGTGACCCTTCCTGAGCCCATGTCTGGTCACTTCCCCCTCACGTCTCCCTGGGGGTCTCATGGGTAGTCTGCCTCTCCTACCCTGTGACAGCCCTTTGAGAGGTGAGTGCCCAGGACGTTCCCGTGAGTTTCCTCTTCTCGCAGCTAAACGGCCCCCAACCCTGGCCGGCCCCCTGCGCCACCACCCCCAACCCACCCATTCCCTTCCTTCTGTCCTCTGCCCTGGCTGCTCCGGACACTCAGTGGTGTGTGACCAAGGCGGGGATCAGGACTAATCCTATCCTTGTTCTGGACAACACACCCACATCCCGGCCCTCTGTGACCTGTGACCTGAGAGTTTTTGGCAGCATGAGCCAGTTGGTGATTCGTGTGGAACTCTCCATCCATTGAAACTCCTTCCTCCACCTGTTCATAGACAGACCCCCAGCCCTCCTGGGTGAGCCCTGCAGAGACCCCTCCCCCTCCCAGGTGGGTGATCTGGGTGGCCTGAGGTGCCCACAAAGTCTTGGCCCAGTTCCTTGGTGGGAGAGGCTCAGCCCTCCTCTGGAAGGTTGGGGCTGGCACAGAGGGGTGATCTGCTCTTGCCCTCGGCCCCCGCCCCCAGCTCACCACAGAGGACGAGTTGCTGGTATCATCGGGGGTGTTGGAGTCAGGGCCGGAGCTGGTGCCAGAGTCAGGACCCTCGTCAGAGCTGCCACACGGGGAGGAGGCCAGGCCCTCCAGATAGGGCACTGCCTCGGGGTCCCGGCTCCTGCTCCTGGGGGTGACTGTGGGGCCCTCTGCAGGGAGCCCTGCCGATGGGCCCCTGAGAGAGGAGACAGACCTGTGACTTTTTCCCCCAAAGTCATGGGGCTTAAGGAGTAAACCCCCACCCAGGCACACACCCCTGACTACAGAAGAGGGAGCTGACACTGAGGCCTCTCTGTGCTGGGCTCTTGGCACGGGCTGCCTGGTGAAGCTACAGCAGCCTCCCTTTGGAGTGAGTGTGATGATTCCCATTTTACAGAAGAGGAAACTGAGGCTCAGAGAGGGCAAGGGACTAGCCAAGGTCACAGAGCTAGGAAAGAACAGAGCTGCACTGTGAACCAGAGCTGTGGCCCCCACCCCAGACCTCTGTCACTGGAGCAGAAGTGTGGACCCAAGCTCAGTAAGATGGAGCCATAATTATGCTGGGCTAATGGGGGACTCTGAGAGGTAGAACTCCAGGGGCGGTGACAGGGGCACCAGTCTGGATGCCAAGGGAGGGGAGCTGCAGAGAAAGCCCTGCTTTGGAGAAGCCAGTCAGGGCAGCCACAGGCCCAGGCAGGCTTGGAGCTGGCTGTGCCCCAGAGAGTGACCCACAGATTGGCCTGCAAGATGGAAATGGGTGCTGACCCATGCAAAAGAGGTCTGTTGTCAGATGAGTTTGGGACACACTGCACATGCCTCCCTCCCCCGATCAAAAGCACAACGCAGCCTGTGGAGCAGTCTGCGGACCGAAGGCTTTGACAGGCCCTGCAGGAGGGGCCCCCCACTGTGCTTACCCCCCCCCTGCTTTCTGAAACATGCCTGACAGCAGAGTTTTTGGTCTTTCAGAAAACAAAACATGTGAGGAACACATGTTTCCAAAGCCATGCTGATTCGATTTGATTCTTATTTCCTTTCATGGGGAAACCGAGGTACAAAAAGAGGGAATAACTTGCCCAAGGCCCCACCGCCCAACAGGGATGAAGCTGACGCTGGCCCGGTCTCCAGACCCTCAGCCACGCCCTCCCGAAGCGCCTCAGCCACCAAAGGGGCCTTCCGATCAGCCCAGCCAGGGGTGGAGGGAGTCCCAGAGCCTGCACAGTCAGGTACGTGGGTGTTAATCCTGCTTAATTTTTTAAAGCTGTGCCAAGGGAACGAGGAAATGTGAGGGGGCCGAGAGCCCTGCCCGAGGCAGGACGGGTGCACGGGTGCACGGGTGCTCTGTGATCGGAGCTGAGCTAGGGCTGAGCAACATGCCCACTGCGCCCAGCTGCATGGACTGACTGTGTGACCCGCGCCAGCAGCCATCACCTCTGTGAAGGGGTGTGGGGTGGGGTAGGGGAGGGCTGCCCCAGGGAGCCCCTCCCCAGGCCCTGGAGCTCTACCCACCTCTCGGACCCTGGCCCAAGGCCCAGGCCCAGGCCCACCACAGACTGGTACCCAGAGGTCGAAGCACCGTGCAGGTCCGCAGAGGCAGGCGGGCAGCGGGGCAGGTCGCAGTAGGGCACCTCCGCACTTGGAGGGCTCCGGGGCTCCTGGGATGCAGTCGGAGAGGGGAGGCACCTCAGTGCCCACGTGGGGGCTCCCCTCCCCCTGAGCGGCCCCTCCCCCCCACTAGGGGGTGTGGGAGAGTCTCCAGGCATCTCCTCCTGGAATCTTAGACTTCTCAAGGAGAGCTGTCCATCAGGCTGGAAGCGCCCCTGGGGACACAAGCTGAGGGCTGGCCGAGGTAGGGTATGTGCGTGCATACGTGTGCACTAGCATGTGTGCATATAAAGTCCTGTGTGCGCAACTGTATGCCTGTGTGTGCAAGTCTAGTGTACCTGGGGGTGGGGTACACTAGAGCATGTTGCATGTAAATCCATGTATGTGTGCATTGGCACACATGTAAGTGCGCGTGCCTGAGGATGTGAAGTGCCCTGAAGGACCCAAAGGGTTTTCTGTGGCTAGAAGACAAGGATGAGGAGGGAGAGTGAGGAGGGAGGGTTAAGTCAGCCTGGAGAGTGAGGGAGGAAAAGGTAATCTGAGGGAGGAGGAGGTGGGAGAAGAAGGTCTAGGAGGAAAGAAGAGATTGCCCACTGAAGGAGAGGTGGGGGCTCCTGGGCCGGAGGGTCAAGGCCCCAGGGGTGGAGGCGGAGGCCCTGAGCTGACTGCTCGTCCATCTCCCTCCACCCTCAGCAAGGCCGCACCTGGGAAGGCTGCTGCTGGGCTCACCCAGGGGGAACGGCTGCTCACCTCCGGGAAGGCCCCCCCACTCCTCCCCACCTGCTAGGGTGGCAGGGCCCTCCCCTGGCGGTGGGAGACAGCGGCCATAGCACCCTGCACCCCGCCTCCTCTCGGGTTACCTGGGCAGCGGGCTCCGGAGCTGGCGGCTGGCGGCTGTCAGCACCCTCGTCCCCGGGGGGCTCTGCTCAGGCCCCCACGCTGCCGCCCTCCCAGGCCCCGATTCTGGGCCGTGGCGGCGGCAGCCGAGGCAGCAGAAACCTTAGAGGGGCCGGCTGAAGGAGCAGGGGCCCCTCATTACTGTTTCATAAGCCGGGGCCCAGCCAAGAACAATGCAGGACATGAAACCACAGGAACCCGATCCCCATAGCTCACCTGAGAGCCGGCAGGGTGGGGGCCTGGGCCTGGGCTCCCTGGGGACCCTGGAGCCCAGGGCTCAGGGCTGAGGCCATAGCCTGGCCATAGTCCTGGGGTGGGCACAGACTCCCTGGGTTCCGAGAAGGTGGCCACTAGCAGGACCTGGGCAGAGCCAAGGAGTGGGGCCAGGGTGTCTGCCGTGCCACTGAAGCCAGAGGAGCCTGTCTGGGTTCAGTTTCGCCCCCTGGCCTGGAGCAAGATTCTGATCAGCGCTCCACAGCGGGAGGTGTCAGATCCACAGCCTGGCCTGGCGCCTTGGCCGCCCTGGGGACCTCGCTGCATGAATGAAGAGGGAACAGCGATCTGGGCCCTGCCAAGGGGTCTCAGCCCAGCTGGGCCCACCAAGGGCCCCAGCCAGTCAGGGCATCCCTGTTCGGCTCTCACCCCCAGCCCTCATCACTACCCACCGTCCACACGAGCAGGACCAGGAGCCAGTCCCTGGCTCTGATTTCCTGTCTGGCGGGTCAGCACGGGCTCTGGCCTCAGACAGACACCAGGCCCAATCCTGGCGCCTCCACTTCCCAGCTGGGTGACCTCAGCCTGAAGCTTCCCCACTCTCAGCCTGGTATTCTCATCTACAACACCGGGATGAAAAGAGGACCCGCCTCCTAGGGGTGTTATTAGAACTAAATGAGTTAATATTTGTAAAAGGCTTAGGACAGTGCCTGGCCTGTCCACCTTAAATATAATGGATAATGTAAAAGGATTAAATAGAATTGTATTAGTGTTAAATACTTTACGAATAAGAATATTTAACATTAGCCCTGGCCGGGTGGCTCAGTTAGTTGGAGCACTGTCCCACACACCAAAAGGTTGCAGGTTCGGCCCTCTGTCAGGGCACACACCTCAGTTTCGGGTTCGATCTCTGGTCGGAGCTTATGCAGGAGGCACCTGATTGATGTTCTTTCTCACATCAATATTCCTCTCTCTCTCTCCGAAAACCAATAAACATATTCTCGGGCAAGGATTAGAGGGAATTTTTTTTTTAAGAATAAATACATAAAAAGAGATGTGCGCTGCCTGGCATCCATCACGACCCTCTCACCTCCTAAGCTCCCACCCTCCATCCAGAACCCGGCCGTGACCTGGTCAAGGCTGTGTGGTAGCCAGGGATGCCCCTCCCCTGCCTGTGGTAGCCTCAGCTGAAGGCACAACAGAGACGTATCCGGAGCCAGGGGCCCAGGGGAGCTGGAGCAAGCTCCCAGGGGGCACCCGGCTGTTCCTGCTTGTTCCAAAGCAGGTGAGGATGTCAGAACCGGTTCCCCGGGAGGTACCTTTCACAGGCCCCTAGGGAAGAGGGGGAACCCAGGTGTGATGAGGGACCCAGCCGGGGACTGCACAGCGCTGTCCAGGCTGGGGCGTGCTTCTTTGACGCGCAGAGGCTGTGACTCCAGGTTTGAAACTGCACATTCACGAGGAGGGCTTTCATCAGCATCAGATCCCGGTGACTCGGGAGCCTTTATCTCCCACTGAGGTCTGGCTCCTCAGCTCGGTAATTCCGTACCCTCCCTCACCTCCGGCGTGGCCCACACGCACCTCTCACTCACCAACCCAAAGAACTCCGGGTGCATTTCCTGCCCCAAGTCCCTGCCTCAGGAAATAATTTAGGAGTCAGCCGTGTTCCTCCTCCTCCATGTTCCTCAGGTGCCAAATCCTTTAGATTTTCCTGTTCCATCAGTTCTGCAATGTGTCCATTTCTCTACAAGTCAACGTCTTCATTCTCTCTGGCTTGAGGAACCGATAGCACCTTCTCCTCACCGGTCACCTTGATTGACTCCCACTCCCTGCTCTCCACTCTCTGCCCTGCAGTCAAAGTGACTTTGGAAAATGCAAATCTGATCACCTCACTCCCACTGAAAATCTTCAGTGGCCCCCTTGCCTCTCGGAAAAAAGTCCAGTCAGCACGTCTATAAGGCCCCGCAGCGTCTGGTGAGACCAGACCCCACCCCGTTCTCCATCTTTGTCCTGGAATTCCCACGCCCCTGCCACTCGCTGGCCTCTGTCCACCCTCCGACCTGCCTCCTGCTTTCCGCCTCGGGACCTTTGCACCTACAGTTCCCTCCTCTCCTCTTCCCCCGGCTTCACTGGCCGAGGTCCCCAGTCTTCACAAGCAGCTGCAATGCCATTTCCTTGGAGAAACCTATCACTCACCTTCATGCCCCTTGCTCCTCCTCACAACCTTTACCACAACCGTAATTGTGTGTGTGATGAATTTCTTAGTCTGCATTTCTCTTGCTAGACTACGAGCCCATGGACCAGGGATGCATCTGTGTTACTCGTCACTGTTTCGCCAATGCTTAGTATGATGCCTGGCACATGTTAAGCACCTACCCAGTGCGTGTGCACACATGAGCTGGCCCAAGGTCTCAGCGGGAAGTGGGAGGACTGAGACTAGAGTTCAAACCCGTCTGAATCCGAACTCCATCTGTTTCTCACTTGCCGTCTCCCCACCCACTGGGACCAGGTCATTTGCACGGGAGACGGACTCACCGAGCTCTCAGGCAACTGTCCCCTGAACTTAGGGGTAGGTGAGCTGTTTCCATAGGTACCGAGACAGGTAGAAAGGAATCTCTCAGGGTTGTTTTCCTGATTGGGAAGGAGGGAGTGGAAACGGACGAGTATTGAATTAGCCACATGTGACTTCGGCTAAGCAATGCCAGATGCCCTGAATGAGAAGCCTTGTTGCCCAACTTTACTCTTCAGGAGAGTGGGGCCAGATGGGGGAAACGGCCCAAGGCCATGCAGCAGGGAAACGGCAACCCTAGCACTGCAGCTCTGGCCTGCGTGGCTCCGAAGCTGAACAGTGACTCCCTTGTACTGGTCACCTCTTAGAGCCTAACCACTTGCATGGTGCTGACTGCCAGGCTTAAGAGGAGCCTCAGGACCCCTGGGAATGACAGAGCCAGAATGGATCAAGGGCCCACGGAGAGTCACAGGTCCCATGCTTCTCATAACGTGTGTACCGGGAGCTCCGAGTGTACGTGCGCAGGGACTTGGCCTAAGATCACAGCAATCCCAAAGCAAGAGAATGCCTCACTTCTTCAGCACCTTCAAGGGGAAAGTTTCCAGTGGATGCTGGGGTATCTCTAACGCCTCTCTAATACCTGCGAAGCTCCCTTTTCACAGAGAGACGGCAGGACTCAGGCTCAGAGCCTTCAGCCAACAATGTTATCTAGTTAGAATTTAATGACACTTTTATTTTTTGCCTTTCGTTCTTTCCTTCCTTCCTTCCTTCCTTCCTTCCTTCCTTCCTTCCTTCCTTCCTTCCTTCCTTCCTTCCTTTCCTACCTTCTGTATAAAGGCTATGATTCTAGCTTTCCATTTGTGGTGGTGATCTAAAGTTCTGTTTTAGTATAAGTGAAAAGAAGGGTGTTGACTTAAAGAATAAGGTACGTAATAGATTAGAGGAGGCTATGGCAAAAAGATCACAGGGTCAGGAGGAAAATGACTGGCATTTGGGAACATTAACACGGTGCCACCACTTCATTGTACAGGTAGGGAAACTGTGACCCTGCCCAGGAGGAAGACCAGTGTCTGGACGGACGCCCCCCACCCCAAACCACCCCAAACACTCAAGAAAGCCAGCCCACCTGGTGCCTTGCTCTGTGGGCCTCCTCAGGGTGGAAGCAGTTTTGACAGCAGCTCTGGGCAAGCACATTGGCCTCAAAGTGTTCACAAGGAGCATTCCCAGCGCCCCCCTCCATATTAGGTGAGCCAGGCCAGGGCAGCTCCTGTGATCCAATGGTGGGGCCTGGGAAGAATAGGGCAAGGAGGCAAGGGCCAGGTGTCTGGCTGACAGTGCACCCAGACCCCAGTCCCCACTTTCCCCTGGACAGATAAAGACCAAAGAGATAAGGTTATTCATGCATTTATCACGTGCTCATTTATTCACTCAACAAACACTCGTTAAGCACAAGGAATACTGCCAAGCATTTAACATGTGATTCCCAGTCATTACTACAGCGTTGCTCCTCGTGTGTTCTGAGAACCCTGTGTTAGACTTGGTCTAGCTGATTATAAAGTGTGTATTCCCAGTTCCCTCTGCACATCCACCCAGGTGAGGCCCGGGGGTGTGCAATTTAAATAAGTCCCCTAGGGCACTTGTGCACCCCAAAGCTGGAGTGCCCTTGCCTTCCAACTATCCTGCACTGTGGATAAAATTAACGCCAGTTTCAGATGAGGCAAGGAAGGCTCACAGAGGTTCCATAACATGCAAGGTCCCAGGGGCTGAACTGGACTCAAACCCAGGTCTGTGTGCCAGGAGGTGGAAGTGAGGGGCACTGGATCCCACTGCCAAGTCACCCAGGCCCCTCGGGAAATACTGGGAGTGAGGCAGAAAGGTGGGCAGGTATTTTCAGTCAAGGACAAAGTCATGGGCAATCTAAAGGCATACAGCAAGTTTGCAGCAGAGCTCGGCCAGAGAGAAAAGCTGGTGTTCTGACTTAGGCATACGGCTGTCCTGTCCAAGAGAGCTCCAATGCCATGCCCTGGGACTGGGGTGGGGGACGGGCTCCCACAGAAGAGTAACTTGAAGATGCTCTCCTAACCCACATGGAATAGAGCCCGGGGAGGGGATGAGAGTGAGGGGAATCCATATTCCCAAAAGCACTAGCACCCTATGGAGCTCCCAGGTTGCTGCCCATACCTTTTCCTCACCTGGAGAATTGCCTTCACAGCATCCCAGGGGATCAGGCCTTTGCTGCCAATCTCACTGAGAGCTGGGGAATTTCACATCCTCCCCTGGGTCAGGCAGGGTGAAGGTTCCTGGCTCCTCCATCAGACCTGGGGAGGCATCAGGGCACGGTCTGGGTCGGGTGGGGGACACCCACTGACCCCTTGGTGGCCTAGGAGTCTCTGATCCTGTTGGGGCTCTTCTCCCGGCATCATTCCAAGCTCCCAGAGGTAGACAGGGAGTGAATCCGTCCCACCCAGCCTGGGTAGTTCTTCCCCAGTCCCACCACAAAGGGAAGTATCTCCTCGGACAGAGACCACCACTCATTTCCCTGGAGGTGGATGTGGAGGGCTTTACTCCTGGTACCCCTCACTGTTCCCGCTTCCTCCTCCCAACCCAATTGGCAGAATCCTTCTCTGAAATGCACTTTAGGTGTGGATATAACAGTGAAAAACCTGCAGAGGACAGAATGCCCCACCCAGAGAATGGACAGCTGGACCTCTTTCCATCCAGCCAATCAGCCTGTCCCTCCCCGTATCCTTCACTCCTCTATATTTTCCCCCTTATCCTTCTCCCCTCCAACCTTTCCACAGCGCAGTACTAACCTCGGCTCAGGTTTCCACGCACAGGGGGTGCCGAGGTCACAGCCTCTTTATTTTAACAATGAATCAGAACATTGCCTGGAGGCAAATGAAGGCGACGCCCCTGCTGCTCTCTCATAGGCTCTCTCTAGGTACTTTATTTACATGAAGGCTGTGATATTGGACAATCTGACGATAAGGGGCGGGGTGGAGGCGGGGCGGTGCCTAGAAGCCTCTGAGCGCGGGACCCACAGCACGTTTATAACCTCAGCAGACTGATCTTCAGTGGGCCCTCCAAAGGGCTAGCATTTTAAGTCTGGCTCATTCAGATCTCTTTCCGGTGGCTTATTCCCACTTCAGTCCCCTAAGCTGGCTATTGCCTAGACCGTGGGCGAGAGTCTTAACCTCTGTGCTCAGTTTTCTAATTTGTAAAATACGGGTAGTAATATTATCTGTGAGGGCGAAATTAAATGTCCAGAGGTTTTCAACCTCTATTCGCATACTTCCACTGATGCGACGCTCACTCAAATGCACAGTTGTCCCTCTTTTAATTTTTTTTAACCCTCGACTGAGGACATTTTTTCATTGCTTTTTAGAGATAGAAGGAGAGAAGGGAGAGAAACATTGATGCAAGAGAAACAACTGGTTGCCTTCAGTATGCCTGAACCAGGGATTGAACCCACAGCCTAGGCATGTGCCCTGACTGGGATTTGAACCTGAACCCTTTCAGTTATGGGATGATGTTCCAACCAACTGAGCCACCATGGCCAGTTCTCCCCTTTTAAAAAGTGTAACATTTTTGCCCTGGTTGGGTAGCTCGGCTGGTTAGGGAATCACCCAATATGCCAGGGTTGTGGGTTCAATTTCCAATTAGGGCACATACAAGAAGCAAATAATGAATGCATAAATAAGTGTAACAATAAATTGATGTTTCTTACTCCCATTTTCTCCCTCTAAAATCAATCAATCAATCATCTAACTTTTTTTTTTAAAGATTTTATTTATTTATTTTTAGAGAGGGAAGGGAGGGAGAAAGAGAGAGAGAGAAACATCAATGTGCGGTTGCTGGGAGACATGGCCTGCAACCTAGGCATGTGCCCTGACTGGGAATCGAACCTGCGATGCCTGGTTCACAGCCCACGCTCAATCCACTGAGCTACACCAGCCAGGGCTCATCTAACATTTTTGAACTGTGCGTCTGGTAATTCGGCAATTTCTTGGTCACTTAAAAAAATTAGTTCTGGGGCTTTCAAATATGTTTGAGCCATCTTTTTAATTTTCCTTTGGTTTGGATGTGGCTGTTTCGTAAGGGTGGCGGAGCCTTAGGTGTTCACGGGGCGGGGCACCCCAGTTGCTGGGTTGTGACGTTGTATGTGGGGGCAGGGCCTGAGAGGGTACAATGGCGGCTGCTCCGCTCTCTCCAGGACTTCCGTCCCCTTCACTGCCTCCCACAAGCAAACTGGGCCCTTGCTGTGCTGGCTCCTGGGCGGTGGGCTGGTGCACTTTCTCGGACTCTGTGGGCTTCCCCGAGAAGTCTCCTGTGAGGCTGGGAGAGTCTCCCGGCCTCAGTTCCCAGACGGGGCTCTTAAGCTTTGAAACGCAGCAGCGCTGCCCATTTTTCACTTAGTTCGTGCGCAAACGTGTGGCTGCGGACAGCCAGCTGCCCTGCACCCCTCACTGGGTCTGCTAGTCGGCTCCGTGCTTCCGTGCCCAGCGTCCGCCACCGGTCCGTCCGCTGCCGCTGCCGTCTGCACCCTGCGCGCCCGCCAGCCAGGGCCTCTTCCCGCCGGGAACCCTCAACCCCACTTCGCAGGCCTCCCGACTCCGCCGCTCCTTACCGGTCTGGATGTACTGGAGCCCGACTTCTGTTCAATTAATTTCCCTGTGTTCTGGTTGTTAATTGTTTCTCAATCTTTGTTGTTTTCAGTCTTGGTTGCGCGAGGAAGCACAGTGCGACTGCCTATGCCTCCATCTTGGCCGGAACTCCTCATCTAACATTTTTAAAGCTAACATTTATTCAGCACTATGTGCCAGCTCGTAGTCCAAAATCTTTACGTGCATGAAGACAGGGTAATGTGAAAGGTTAAGCACCACGATCTTCATTTCACAGCAGCTGAGGGTCAGAGAAACTAACTCGCCAGTGTCACACAGCTAATAAGTGGCAGAGGCAAGACTAACACCTCGTGTGTCTGCCTCCACTGGCGACCACAGAGCATCTTCGTGAATCCCGTCAGACATTCGCACGTAGCTGGTATACCCATGCCTGAACTGGGTGCTGGGGAGGTAGTACTGAATAAAATGGGGCTCATTCTGAGATGAGGAGCCCACTGACCATGGGAGAGAGCCTCTGCACAGGTCATCCTGGCCAGGATGGAAGAGGCAAAGGTACAGCTTCATAACAAAAATAATGAGCTTTCTGCTTGGTCTCAATTACTGTGAACAAAACAGGGAGTAGAGGGACTCACGAGCAGTATCTGGCTCTAGCACTCCCCGGCTGTGTGATCTTGAGAAAGTTCCCTGACCTCTCTGTGCCTAAGGTCGGGTACTCAGTTTGAGTTTGCAGCTCAGGGTATGACCCATTCCCTAGCACCACCCATCAGGAAAGCCGGAAGCTCACTCTGGTGACCCTCCTGACGATTCATTAAATACTTATTGAACCCCTACTTTTGTCAGTTGTGAGTGCTGAGGATATGTCCGTGAACAAAAGATCAGTTCTCCTGTCTTTGTAACACTTACATTTTAGTGGAGACAAACTGACCACAAACTAGATAAATAAGCAGTACGTCAATTATGTCGGCTGGTGATGGGTGCTAAGGAGAAAGATGAAGCCGGGAGGGGGTTGGAGGGGGGTGTGGTCAGGGACGCCATACTGAGATGGCAACACCTGAGCAAAGACCTGGAGAAGGTGGGACAGTGAGCATGCAGGTCCCGGAGAAGCCTGGTTTCGGTTGAGGGGGCCGATAACGAGGGGCTGGAGTGGAAAGAATAAGGGAGAGAGGGGAGTAGTCTGGGGCCAGGGGTGGGTCGCCCTGAGCACTCTCCCTAGACCTGGAGCTGCCTGCTGTGCCCTCTGTGGGATGGCTCAGGGCGAAGGATGTCATAGTGGCAGCTGAGGCAGCAGTCACCACTCGTCACCACTTGGTCCCAGGCTCACATCCTTCCTACTCCTGAAGTCTGTGCCTGCTCATCTACACCTTCGCTCATGCCACTTCCCGTGCCCGAGGACGCCCTCTTCAGAGACCCGGGGAAGCAGAGCGATCGGACAGTTCCGCCCCCGCTCCGCTCCACTGAGCCCTAGCTTCCTCTCAGTCACGCTCAAACGGTCATCCCAGCCCTCCCTGCCCACAGGCCGGAGAACCACGTGCTCTGGGCAGGCAGGACGGAGGTGCAGGGGGCCATGGCTCAACGACCAGGGGCAGAAAGCGTCACCAGGGCTGGCTCCAGCCCGTGATTACCCTGCACTGTGGTGATCAGGCCTTACTGATGCCTTTAGAGACTCAGGCCTTGATAAAGCTCCCAGAGGCCTCAACCCAAAGGGCCCACACAACGCGGAGCAGCAGGAATGAGGAATCCCGATATGGAACACGGAGAGAGGAAAATGGGAGGAGATAGTCCTGGGATCAGAGTTTTGCGATGCCACCACTCCCGATCCTAGGTCTGGCAACACTGCCATGATGCAGCGTCCTTGGCCTGCTGGAAGAACTAGTGGCACACACAGGAGAGAGCGACGTCAAATGCTAATAAGCGTTACAAACCATCGGTGTGAGTGGTAAAGGGCCCCACATCACTGGGCATGGGGGGAGACCCAGGTCAGATGTCTCTGCAGGCGCAGCAGCCACGCGTACACTGAAGGCACACCAGAGAACGCCAGGTGCCACGGGAACTGGTGCATGCCAATGGGCTCATTTCAGCCTCTTACACACAGCCCTAAGCGGTAGTTATCATCTGTCATCCTAGGAATGCGGAATAGACCCAGAGAGGTCAGCACTGCGAGGAGCTCAGACAGTGGTCCAGTGGCAGAGCCAAGATTCGAACCCAAAGCCTGCTGTGTGCACTGAGCCCCAGGCCCCACTCCGTTCCCGCTCACAGGGGCCTGCGAGGGCAAGGCTCACATGCAGCTCTCCTGGGCTGGGTTCCAGAACTGCCTGGAGGCTGGCAATGGGCTCTCCCCGGGATGGAGGCAATCGAGTGGGGCGAGTCACATCACCCAAGCACAGGGGAGGACAACTGGAAGGCAGCACAAAAAGCAGGTGGAAGGAGCTGAGAAACCAGTTCACAAGGCCTCCTGGCCACAAGCCTCGGCTTTGCATTCCCACGCCCAGGTGTGGCCTTCAGACCTGCATCAGCCATCATCAGATATCTGGCAGGTTTTGATGGTGACATGGGAAAGCACCTGCCCATCCCCAGGCACAGTCTAACAGAGCCACTGCTCCTGAGCTGCCCAGCGGGGTGGGGAAGGGCTGCTCCTGGAGGGGCCTCCACAGGGAGACAAGGGAAGACCTGCTGCAGCTGTGCTCCCACCACAGCACTCCCCGGTCCCCTAGACCACCCTTGTATTATTCCTGAACTAGCTGGGCACGACAGCACATCTTACTCCGAGTCCCATCCTAGTGTTAAGGCCCAACACAGGTCCCCCAACAGCGTGCAACATGAAACCCCTGTGCTCCAGCTCAGAGTCAGAGGAAGCAGCAAGCGGCCAGGGAGGAGTCCAACCGTGCTCCAGAACAGCGCTCTTGCCGTCTCCGACGGCACTGCATCTACCTCTCGCAGGTGGGTTCTGCCGAGGGCCCTTCCTGGTCAGGGGAACAGCGGAGTGTGTGAGGCAGCCACTGATAAGCTGGGACCCGGGAGGGACAAGGCTGGTTTTCATCAGCTCTGAAGCCAAACCTGAAGAGCTGAAAGGAGTGTGGAGGCATGGCAGCCTTGCGGAGCACGAGCCGGACTCCCGAGGGGTCTGCTTGGAAAGGGCCATACTTTCAGGCAAGATGCATTTTCTTTAAGAAGGGTTAATTACTCCTTGCACCTGGGAGCTGCTAGAAGCCCGGGCAGCTGCCCCAGCTTGGGGAGGGGGCCCAGAGCTGATGCTGCCTCTTCCCACCCACAGGGAAAGCTGCCGCAGGGTGAGGATGCATCCAACTCCCTGACCACGCCCACCTCCCCAGAAGCCTACTCTGGTGTGCGGCACCCGGGCCAGGGATCAACAAACCACACTGTGCTGGGTTTTGCAAACCCAATGAAGGCCCAGTGGGGCATATATTTGGGAGGATGCTCCAGATTTGGCCCTGCAGGTTCCTCCTGAGGGAGGCTAGTTCTCAGCTGCCTGCTACTTCTGAGGTGAAAGCCCCAGGCCTCCATGCAGGCTGGGCTGTGGGGACAGCCAAGCAGGGACAGGACCAGCCCTTGCAGCCCAGGCTGGCCTGGCCTGGGCCTTGGGCTCACTCCCCGCTGTGCTGGGCTTTGCCAGTCAGCCGGCGGCGCTGGGTCTTGCTGGTACGAGTAGCACTTGGGGGCTTCTTGGTAGAGTCCTGGGCCCGTCGAGGGTGTTTCCTCTTGACTTTTTTGTGGCTGTGTGCGTGCAATGATGCCGTGAGGGAAGAAATCCTGCGGAAGGGTGGAAGGCTAGTGAGGCTAGGGCCTCAGCTCACCCTGTGGAACAGGCACGAGTGAAAGGTTGTGTTGGGGGTGACTGACGGCCCAGCTCCTGAAGAGGAGTCAGGACAAGCCCCGAATACTAGGGGTACCAAGTCCATTCCAAAGGCACCTGCTTTGACCCCAGAGGGCCTGTTGCTCCTTAGCCCAGAGACAGAAAGGGCCTTACTCCCAACCCCCGACACAAAGGGCACCCAGGGTAGGCCGTTCTTGGGGGTGGGGGTGAGGGACAGTGACGAGGAGCTGAGGACCACGTGACAGGCAAAGCAAAGGGCTGCTCTGGGCCCCACACCTGCCCCATGCCATCCTGCACAAGCCAGCAGGAAATGGCTCTGCAGGCTGGGTCATCAATGCCAGCCATGCAGAGCAGGCTCAGAGGGGAGAAGAGGCCAGGGCTCACCGCTGGGATAGCAGGGGGTCCCTGGACTTCCTGGGGAAGGCTCTGGTCGGCTTCTCCACGGATGACACCTCCTCCTCAGACCCGGGCCTGGCCCCTTGCTGAAGAAGCATAGGACGAAGACTGTCAGAGAGTGGTGGACTGGGAGGCCTGGGCTGTCACGGCTCCGGAGAGTGGGGTCATGATCCGCAGCCACCCAGGCCTGGGCTGGGGCTCAGGGAAGGCCTAGTATGAACCAGAGCAGGGACTGTGCAGGGGACAGCTGCGTTCCAGAGCCCTCCACTTCCTCAGCTTTCCACTCAACACTCACAGACAGGAGGACTCGAGAGTGGGGACGAGGCTCGTCTTTGCACCAAACCTTTCAGAAGACGGAGCCCACGACAGGAGGTGAGGAACGTGTGACAGCGCAGTGGCTCCGGGCACACTGCAGTCCGTGGCAGGAAACACGCTGACCTCGCGAGTGTGTGCACACAGTACACGCACAGAAACTGCACACAGCCCAGACAGACAGACACAGCTCTGGCTGGAACGAACTTACTGTGACGCTTAGCAGTGTCTTCAATGCTAATTCTCTCTCTTTTTATCCTTACCTGAGGACATTTTCACTTGCTTTTTGAGAGAGAGAGAGAGAGGAAGACAGAGAAACACTGATGGGATACAAGCATCGATTGGATGCCTCCACACGCACCAGACTGGGGACCTGCCCCAGAACCAGGGACTGTACCCGTCTGGACTGGGAGCTGCACACGCCTGCGCCTGGACCAGGGATGAACCCGAAACCTAGATCGGCACCCTGACCGGAAATCGAGCCCCCAACCCCTCAGTTACGGGGCAACACTCCAACCACTGGGCAACACAGCCAGGGCTGTTTCTCTCTTCTTTAAAAATTCTGGTCGCAGCCTGATAACTCACATAGCGTGAGCCGGAATCTCAGTCAGCGCACACAGCCGTGATCACAGTGAACAACCGTGTCAAGTGCTTCTCGTCGGCGCACCACGTCTGACCCCCCAGCAATCGCACTAGGCAGGTGCTACGCTCAGCGAACTCCAGCTTACTGACGAAGGGAAGAGGAAGGCAGACGTGCCCGAGCTGCCACGGCCACGCGGTGCTCGCAGTGGCCTCTGAAGCCCGAGTGCTCACGGACTTTGTCCAGACGCAGAAGGGAAAGAGCCGCTTGCACTGGAATCTCCATGACATGGACCAGCACTTAGCAATCACTGACAAGCCAGACTGCTCGTGTCCCTTCTTCCGCAGTGCTGCGGGTGCCACTCACCTCAGGTGGGGGCAGTCCGAGCAGCCGGGCCCCAGAGAGGTCCAGGTCGCTGATGGTAGTCACGGTGACCGTGTGGTTGGGGTGGTCATACTGCACTGACTCTGTCTTTGCTGTCACCAGCCAGTCCAGTTCATCGGCCTCCTCTGTGCAGGGCAGACACAGAACTGGGCCTCAGCCCTGGGGCACAGGTGCCCAGGCTCCAGCCCCCGCCGACCCTGGACTGCAGCAGCCCTCGCTACTCTATGGGAGAGCGTCCAGGAAGTCACTGCCTCTATAGCCTGACCTGCCAATAAACGTTGTAAATGATCCAACTCCCCTTTTGTGTGCCAGGGAAACCTCAGACCACCTGCCCCCACCTGAGACGAGCCCAGTGCAACACCAGGAGCGGCAGCTGCCTCAGAAACTGGGCTGCCTGCTCAGGGTTGGGGTTTTATTTTTTTTTTTTAAGATTTTATTTATTTATTTTTAGAGAGAGGGGAAGGGAGGGAGAAGAGAGGGGAACATCGAAGTGTGAGAATAAACTGATGTATGAGAGACACATCAATCAGTTGCTTCTAGCTCACCCCCAGCTGGGGACCTGGCCCAGAACCCAGGCATGTGACTTGACTGGAATTGAACCAGCAACCTTTCATTGTGCAGGCCAGCACTCAGTCCACTGAGCCACACTGGCCAGGGCTGCCCAGGATCAATTTATCAAGAGGCTTGGGTCTCCTCCTTGTCTCTGATCCACTCACATTTAGAGGTACCCAAGGCCCACCCTGACCCCCAGGTCATCTGCAAGACCCTCGAGTTAAGGAATTCAGCTTCCTTGCAGCCCCTACACCCTTACCCTCCCACTTACCAAGGGATAAACAAACCCAGGCCTGTTGGCTATTCTCCAGGTCAGGCCAAGGATGGGACTTACCCAGTGCCTCCTCTCTCTCTGCCAACATCTTCAAGTATTCCTGATGGCGCTGAAACCAAAAGGGAACGGAACAGTGAGTGTGACAGCTTTCCAAACCCACCTCAGGAAGGGGCATTGCCCACTCCACGGCAAGTGAGTGGAAGACCAGAAGATTCCATCCTAAACCTTCCCTAGACCTGGGCCCAGTGTCTCTACCTGTACAAACTGCTTTCCAGGCCTGCTCACACTTCCCCTCATCCCTGCAGGCCCCCCATTCAGGCCATCCAAGACTGCAAGTCCCCTAAGAGTCAGAGACTCTCCTGCCCTCCCCTCCGCACCTCCTCCCGGAGCTTCTTCTGTTCGCGCCTGAGCCGCTGCTTCATCTCCTCTATGGCTGCCTTCTTCCGCTCCACCTTCCTCTTGTGGAAACCTGTCAGGTACTCCCTGCAGGAAAGAGGCAAGGGAGAGTTGGAAGAGGCAGAGAAAGAAAGGAGAGCTCCAGAAACAGCTAAACTGCACTCAGGACTTGCCAGGCACCGTTCCTAAACGCACACGTGTTAGCGCATGTGGTCCTCACCAGGAGTGGGTGAAAGGCCAGACCCAGTGCCATTTGCTATCGTGGCGCCATTTGCCAAGCAGGCCTATGGCCTTGTTAAACATGACTGCCATTTTGCTCTTCCGAGCTCATGTCCCCAGGACTGGAACTTACCAGAAAGCAAGAACAGAACATGACTAACCATCACCCCAGGCAGAAGATAACACTGGGGCAAAGTGCAGCTTACCCAAAACCAGCGGAAACCTGTGTGTCGCAGTGCCCCTAACAGCCCAGGGGCCACACAACAGCAACACCCATCCGTTTACAATCCACTTATAATGCAACCAAAGCTCAGCGCCCTCACCCCTCCGTGCTGGTGTCTCGCTCCACACCGTGCCCCTCTCTCCTCTTGGAAGGTTAATAAAACTTTGTTCTCTGACTTTTCTTCCTTGTGAATTCCTTCACAGCCTGCGCCATCCACCACCCTAGCAGTAGTACCGATTCGTTTTACAGACAGGGTCATCGAGGCCCACGGAGGTTAGGCTGTGGCTTGCCCACAGGGTGTGAGGTTATGAAAATGAGGGAGATGCTGTCTCTTTCTCTCCACCACCGTCCGGGGCTCTCAGCTTCAAGCAACAGGGCTGGGTGATAGGCATAAATTGTGGGCCTGTGAACCTAGAACAGGAGAGGCCTCTTTTTTGAGGCCGAATTCCATTCCCCAGTGAATTCAGCCGCTTTCAGTAGGACTTTCAAGACCACCTTTATCCAGACCTCTACACCTTCTGCTGGACCAACACCACATCTTCCAGGGGCACCTGCCCCTGAACCCATCTGGTAGGGCCTGTGGATGCCCTTGCATTTCCCTTCCTCCCTCTGTCTATCTGATCTCAGCCCCTTTTCGGCCCTGAAGTACTGACACTTCCGTCCATTCCGGGCTCCAACACTAACTAGGTTTTTCGCCGGCCCACCACCGTATGCTACCGTGGGAGTAAATTCTGGTGAGTGGATACATGAATTTAAGCAACTCATTTCACTCATCATTTATCTCCAACAGCTTGGAGTACTACGTGCGGAGAGGGTGGGCTGAGCAGCAGAGGTCGAAGCCACTGCTCTGATACCCAAACTCCCAGCTCTCTGGCCGCACACACATATGGACCGCGGCAAGTTGGGGCGCCCAGAGAGCGAAGGGAGGGCGGGGCGGACGACTCCACTACACAGGATAGGGGCCGAAAGCGGCCGCTCCCATTCCACGAGAGGGAGTCCCCAGAGGATGCGAAGAGGGCGGGGCCGGAAGGGCCCGCTGCGTGAGCGTGCGCGCCCGGACCTATCGTAGGCCTGGCCCGGCAGCCGGAGAGGATGTGGTCCAGCCTTAGCACTCACCGCCGTTTCTCCTCGTCGAAGCTGAGGACGAGCCGCGGCCGTCGGTTGTCTCCATCTCGCTTCTTCTTCTTGTTGCGGCCCATAACTGTGAGGCCTCGGCGATGCTGTTCCCCTCTCCTAAGGTACTTCCGGTGCAGCGCTTTTGGCCTTCCGGGCGCGCCTGCAACTGTGCTCCGCAGTTCCGCTCACCAGGCCCAGTCTTTTAAAGGGACCGCCCCAGCCCGTCACCTCACCCCTTCTCTCTGGGTGTGACGACCAGTTCTCTGTCCAGCGACCCCCAGTCCCATTCCTTCTTCTAAGAGAGCAACCGTGAGAGCGAGTCCCCGGGGTCCTAGCGACTAGCACGGTCCCACTTTTGATTCTGTTAATTTGGTGGCTTTCTCCAAGATCACGTTTCTGGAAGCAAACTACCTGGATTAGAATCCTGGTATCTCAATTACAGCTGTGTAGTGCTGGATCAATTGCCTTTGCTGTGTCTGAATTACCCTGTTTGTAAAATGCAGATAATTATAGTGGCTTCGCAGTTTTATTGTAAGGCATGGGTTTATAAACTTCGGCGTGCACCAGAATCCCCTGGAGAGCTTGCTGAACCCTGATCGCTTGGCACTACAGAGTTTCTGATTCAGTGGGTCTGGAGTGAGCCCCAGAATTTGCATTTCTAACACGTTTTTAGGTGATGCTGATGTTGCTGGTCCACGGACCAAACTTTGAGAACATGATTGTGAAGAGTAAATGAGTTATGTAACATGTGTTTCCTGCACAAGCTGTCTTCCCTCTCCATGCCTCAGTTTCCAGTTGTGGGATGGGGTGCAATAACTCATCCTCTACTGAAAATGAGGGCACTGATGTGAAGGCATTCAGTGAAACAACATCTGAAGGGGAATTTTAGTGACTGGAATTACATGCCCGAATCTCCCTGTAAACAATAACGTATACGGAGCCGCGTTAAAATGGAGCCCGAGCTGCCTCAAATCTTTGGAATGTTAAAACAGGGCAAAATAACCTCTGGACTGGGCCTCAGCAACCTTGCTTCCCAAAGAACTGTTTGCAAAGAAAATAAGGAAGCAGTTATCATGACTAAGGGAATGATGACCACTGAACTGAAAATTCCAAACATTTAGCATCTCTGTGTTGTGTTATCTGCACCAATGAAATGCCTTCCTCGTATTGATGTAGTTGTTCCCCCTCCTAATCTCAGGAATACCCCTTGCCTTTGTCTCGTAGCAGAATATTTGGGCTTCTGCCTGAATTAATGATTCTTGAAGAGCTATCCTTAAAAGTCTCAAATAAATGCTCATTTGCCTGTTACTTTGAAAGGCCCTTTTATTCTTGGGTTGCTATTTCATTCTCAGCTTGTCTGCGCTGGATGGACCTGCAGGGTCAGTGGTCATCACATTCTAGGGAGTGATACCTCTACAGAAGCGGTGCAGGAGGCTGCAGGAGTTCAGGGTTGGCTCCTCCAGTGTGGAGCGCCGCCCAGAGGAGGCGACGCCAGAACTGGCCGAGGGCGGGGAAAACAGAGGAATAAAAGACTCTTAGAACCCAATCCTCTCCTTTGGTGAGTGACTGGATCCCAGAGAGCAAGTAAGCACACGTGAATTGAGTGCCTGCTGAGTGCCAGGCACACAAAGGGAATCGAACTCCATCATCTCAGAGAGGGGAAGTGACTTGTCCAGGGTTACACTGCTACTCTGTGGCAAAGCTGGGACTTGAACTTGGTTTCCTGGGCCACTGGCCAGAGGGATCACTCCTCCAGTGTCTAGCATGGCCCCTGTGGAGAGCGAGATGCAGACCCAAGGCCCTGGCCAGGTAGCTCAGTCTGCTTGAGCATCATCCCCAAATGCCAAGGTTGTGGGTTTGACCTCTGGTCAGGGCACATACAGGAAAGCAACCATTGGATGCGTAAATAAGTGGAACAAAAAATTGATGTCTCTTTCTCTATTCCCTTCCCTCTCTAAAAATCAATTAAATAAACTAACAAGATGTAGACCCTGAGTTTTGAAGGAATCAGGCACACAGTAGGTGCATCTCCCCATGAGTGTTGAACCCGTTCATCAAGGGCCCTCTGCCTGGGGGATTCCATGTCGGTGCTGAGAGGGTTATTCTCAAACCCAGGACACAGCAGGGGTTGCCTGGATGGTGGGGCTTCCGGGTGATGAACAGTTGCCCCTTTGACCCTCTGTTGCCCGCTCGTCATGCCCTGCTGTGCCCCTTGCCACTCTCTGGGTAGGAGCATTGCCCTGACTACAGTCATGTCCCCACCCCAGAGATGCCCAGAGAGCCACCTCCTGCAGCTGGACTGCCTCCTGTGAGTCCCAGGCACTGGGTCTCAGGGCAGCTGCCTGCCATTTCCCAGGCTGCACTGCCGCCTGCCCTCCCTGCCCTGCACCGCCCCCCGCCCCGCCCCCCCCGCCCCCCCGCCAGACTGGCTGTAGATGGAAAGTGATGGGCCTGCTACTGGACTTGATAAATTAACAACCTTCCTGGCCTCTTTCCTCTCCATGGTTCACTCGTTCCGTCTCCCGCTGTGTGGGAGAATGTTCTCAGGGCCGCTCGTGGATTATCTCAGGCCTCGCAGTCTCTTCGTGAGGTTGGTGCTGCCTCATCCCCATTGTACAGGAGAGGAGTCGGAGGCTCGGAGAGGGAGGTGACGTGACCAAAGACACCCGGTTAGTGAGAGGTGTGCAGACCCATTCCCCGACTGCCACCCTGGATGTGGAGTGGTTCTGCCCTTCGGAGCTTCTGGCCTGGTGCAGAGACGGACGGACTGCGTCAGGAGACAGCTGCTTGTGTGGGGCCTTGCGTGGGGAAGTCTGTGCAGGGAGCCTTTGGAGCCCACCCAGCCCGAGCTGCTGGCCCACATGGGGCTCAAAAGGCCTCGTCTGCCCAGCACCCCATGCAGAGTGAAGCCTGCCACCTCTGGCAGGGGCTTTTGCTCCAGACTCTTCCTAGGGAGTTTCAGGTCCCCTCGTCCCAGAAGGGGACAAGGAAGCGGCAACCTCACCCAGGTTCCAAAAGTTCGAGAGCCCTTTACTACAGTGCAAGGTCCGAAACACCCAGCACCCTTCTGGGCATTATTTTTGAAATCTGTGTGTTCCTTGAGCACCTACTGTGTGCCAGACACAGCAAAGGATGGCGCATTGTCTTAGTTGAAATGATAAAGTTGGTGAGCGAAAGGAATTTTCCCATTTATTTAGCTTTGTACACAATTATCTTTTCTGAGGTATGAGCCCCACTTCACTGGGGCTCAGAGAAGCATGGTCACCGCCCAAGGCCACACCGGCACCGAGAGCAAGCGCTGAGGGCGGGGCCCAGGTGGGCTCCAGCCAGAGTGCTGTTGAACTTCTCTGGACTTACTTTTATCGGCTTTTTGTTTTATGTATTTACTTTTTGTGAGAACAACATGTGTCAATGACAGTAGTTTTAAAACAGATTTTATTTATTTATTTTTAAATTTTATTTATTTATTTTCGGACAGAGAGGAGGGGAGGGAGAGAGGAAGAGAAGCATCAGTCAGGTGCCTCTCGAAATGCGGGCATGTGCCCTGACCGGGAATCAAACTGTGACCTTTTGCTTTGTGGAATGACACCCACCCAGCTGAGCCATACCGGTCAGGGCTCACACACTCTTTATACACGGTGAGTCTTAAAGGAGGTGCAGGAGCCCTGGCTGGGGGGCTCAGCTGGTTAGAGCATCGTCCCAATACTCCAAAGCTGTGGGTTTGAGGGCACATACAAGAATCAACCACTGAATGCACAAATGAATAAATAAATGGAATAACAAATCAATTTTTCTCTCTCTCTCCCTCCCCCCTCTCTCTCCAATCATTTTTTATTATAAAAAGGTGAAGGACACCAACATTTACAGAGCCCTTACTGTGTGCCATGCGCCATGGGTTCTTCTACATTATCTCAGTTAATCCTTGCGACGACCCCATATGGTAGATACTAGTATCAATGTAATTTGATAGATGAAGAAACAGAGGTTCAGAGAGGTTGAGTAACTGGTCTGAGGGCAAACAGCGATGGAGCTGGGGTACAAACACAGGTCTAATTCTGAGCCATTTCCTTCCTCCATATGCAGTGGTCTCATTCTTATCTTTTCCCGGCTTTCCTCTGGCTTGGTGTAGTCCCATTTCTAGTGTATGGTGGGTTTCAGCCACGTTAGGGAGAATCAATGTGCGTGGACTCTGAGGGCCAGAGAAAGACGGTTGACGGGTCACTTCCCCCAATGTCCAGCAGAGGGCAACCCTCCACAGCCAGATTTCCAAAGCTCCTTCTCTCTGGGTGGTGAGTTAGGAGACTTAGGAGAGCCTGGAGGCTGGGTGTGGCTCGCAGGAGCCCATGCAAGTGTGTTCCATCCTCCTCGGCCCTCTTTTAGACGTGTGCTCCCTAGGGGACCCACTGAAGTGCGAATCTTCCACCCAAGAGTGTCCAGGTGTGAATAATAACCCCCACTTTGTAAATGAGGAAGGTTGGGGACGGAAGACCCCTACCTACCCAGGGTCCCGTGGCTGCTGCTGGCTGTCCTGGGCAGTGAGATTGTCCAAGCTCCCATCCCAAGGCTCAGCTGAGTCTGGTACGGACCAGGGCATTGTGCTGCCACTTGGAACCTCGCTTTCTCCCCTTCAAACTGGGGCGGTGGCGGCAGGGAGGAGAAACCACTCCCAGGGGTTCGCCAGGTGTCACGAACTACACTGGGCCTCCTTCACACACCTCACTTAATCCTCACAACAGGCGCGTGCTACGAGTCCCCTCGCACGTGCGTCACCAAGGCTCAGGCCAGTTAAGGCACACGCGGCCACACAGCTGGCAGCTCTGCCCCGCCATCGGAACCAGCTCCTTCTGGTCCAGGGAAATAAATGGTGCCCAGTCACTCTTCTGGTTGCGCTGCCCTGACACCCTGGCACAGATCACTCTGTCCCTCCCTCTTTCCCCCGGTTTCACTTACTCGACATCTTTCAAACAGCTATTGCATGTTGGGGTCCACGTGGTTGGGAGCTGTTTGAGGGCAGGGACTAGTCGCCAAGCCCCCTCCTGAGTACTGAGCTCTCTTCTTGGCCCGGGAGACTCAGGGGAAGATGTCACCGTCACTTAGCATCGGGGAAGTGAACAGAAGTGAAGGAAGGGGCAGAGCCTGGGGCAGTTGGTAGAACCGACACTCACACACACACACCAATGAGGCTGATTCAGAGGCAGCTGCCTTTATTGGGGGTTATAGGCTGTTGGCTGGTTTCATTCAAAGCTCAGACACTGGAGCTTGAAGTCACCATGTATTTCCAAGTAATTGATGACGTCCACGTTGTGGCGGTTGGGGAACTTGAATGTGTGTCCATCTGGCAGCCTGGTGGTCAGCTCTGCCTCGTCGAAGGAGATGCACACCTTGGGGGCGGAGAAGGGCAGTGAGCAGTGGTCCCCCGGGAGGAGCCTTGGCGCAGCCGCAGCCAGGGGCACCCCCGGAGCCCTTTCCTCCCAGGGCCCTGACAGCCTTTCTACATGGGTGAGGCCCATGAGGTTGGGAAGGCGTTGACACAGTGGGCGAGGGAGGGCGGGGATATGGCAGGAAGGAAGGGACAGAGGGGACCCAGGCCTCTAGACACTGAGCCCAGCTCTGCTCCAGCCCACCCAGAACCCTGCCCCAGTCCCCGACCCACCTCTATGACAGTTCCAGGCTCCAAAGGGAAGACAGAGTCCCGAAGCTCCGTCTCCCACACCCCTGCCTTCCTGCTGTTAAACACCATTTTGTTGACTTCCCCGTAGTATTTGAAGCGAGGATTGAAGTGCAGGTTCAGATTGCTCTCATCTTTGCCCAGGTTCACCGTGAAGCTAAGGGGTGACAGGTGCGGGGACTGAGGCCTCCACGGCCAGCTGTAGCCCCCTCAGACTAACCAGTCTGCCCTATTCAGGGCGGCATCGACCTGGGAGAGCTCACTGAGCTGGGAGGCAAGAAACCTGACTTTAGCTCCTGGCCCTGCCCCCTCCTTGCTGTGTCCCTGTCCCTCTCTGAGTCTCAGTTGCGGGGTGTCCACAGTGGGGGCTGCACAAGGAGGATGTCTGTGGCTCTTGCTGTGCTGACAGCCAAGACTCTCGTAGACGGTAGTTTGTGCTCCAGCCCCTTCGGGCAAGGTCGGGGACTGCAGATGGTGACCTCTGGGAGCGCAAGGGTTCTGTCTGCCTTGTATGTCTTTGTAGCCCCGGTGCCCAGCATGACGCATGACACGCAGTAGGTATGCAATAACTGTGGGGTGAGTGAAGGAACCCTAACACACTTGCTAAGTGGAGGTATAGCAATCCTTGCCCCTGAGGGTTTGTTGAGAATGAAATGCATAATGCATGGAGGGGTCTGGTGCGTTGATAAGGTCGGCCTGCTATCTCCTCCTCTCTGAGAGACCCAGCATCTCACACCCTCCACACAACCCCATCCGTCCAACCGTCCATCCTGAGGTTTTGGTTTCCTGATTAGCAAACTGAGGCTCAATGCTATTGGTTGGCTAGTCCAAGGTCGGTCACATGGCTGTTGAGAAAATAGACCAGCTGGCTGAATGATGAGTTAAGGAAGGACCAAAGGAATGAAAGGTTGAGTGAGTGAACAAACCGGACCAGAGGGACCTCAGAGGGACAGCGTTGGATGTGATACCCCCTCCCATTCCCTTTCCCCACTCCCCTGGCAGCCTCAGCTCGTGTCCAGAGCCAGGAGGTGGGGGCCAGCCAGAGCAGGCGATGGAGCCACAGCTGGTTTAGTTTAAGAGACTCCAGCGGGGAGTGGAGCGACAATGGTGGTAGGGGCATCCAGACCCTGCGGAGGAAGTGACTCATCCGGAAAATGCAGCTTCGACAGCAGCTGGAATAAATCACCGCCCCCCCCCCGGCCCCCGCCCACTGCCGGAGGGTAAGGGAGGACTGGGACCTGGCCGGTCACACCGCCACCTGACCTCCCATCTGACCCAAGGGCTCCGAGCTCCAGGCGCTGCAGCCCGACATCCTGCCTTGGCCCCCTTACCTTTTGGGGTCGGCGGCCACCTCGCCCTGCACTCGAATGCACCCCCCAGGTTTGAGGTTCAGGTTTTGGACCACCAGACCCTGCGCAGACAAGACCCCACCCAGGTGGTTTAGAGGGTGCAGTGTCCATGATTGTGAGGGTGGGGTCATCTCCACCCTGGATCCTCTGACCTGGCCAAGACCTGGGGGACCAGGGGCAAGTTTCCACCTTTCTTTCTCTGCGTGGCCCTGGGCAAGTCCCTGCCCCCAACCCCGCCAGTTTCCTATCTGTAATAAGACTGAGGTTCTAGAGGCCAAGTTCAGAAGTTTTTGCAGTTCATCTTGGAGATTTTGGATTCAGGTCGCCTTACTGCCTCCTGTAATAATGGAGAGCATCAGACTCCTTTTGAGTGAGGGAGTTGGTGGGAAAAAAAGGTGAATGAGGGTCCATTCACCTCCCTGCTGGAGAGGAAGGGGCCTGGAGCTGGAAGGAGACCCCCCAGTGTCCCCTTGAAGCCCCTCTGCAGAGAGGGGCAGGGGCTGGAGAGAACACCCACAGAGTAGGACCAGGCGCCTCCACAGAAGGGAGGCTGGCATTGGCCCGACTCTGCAGCGTGGCTGTCTGGGGGTTAAGATTGAATGCATAGCTTACCTAGGAGTGAGTGATTTCTTCTGCCAAACACTTGAACCCGTTCCCTCTGGGCCTGAGGAGGATTCCATCTCCTTCTGCCTCATCAGCAGAAGTTTCTACCACCCCCACCAGACCAGCCTGGACAGAACCACCCTCCACCCCTAACCCAGGCAGGCCCCTTCCCAGGCAGCCCACATGGGGTCCTAGCAGCTTTTCACAGCTCTCTAGAGCAGAGGGTGAGTCCCCTGGCCCAGTGACTGGGGACAGCTGCAGAGAAGAGGGGACAGGAGGCTCTTTGGGGTGGAGGAGAGGGGGAAGGGGCTGAGGCCCTCGGGCCATCAAAGCACCCCCCACCCAGCGGGCCACACCCTTTCCACTCAGACTTTTCAGAGAGCTGCAGAATGTCAGACCTTGGTAGAAATAACTGCTGTCAGACCCTGGAGGAACCCAGAAAGTTCTTAAGCCAGAGAAAGCCTTGGAGGACCATAGTGCCTACTCCCATCTTAGAGATGTAGTCACTAAGGCCCAGAAAGGAGAAGGTACTTGCCCAAGGCCACACCATCGGGACTAGAACCCAGATCTACATCTGCCCGCACTCTCCCCAACTGCCCGCCCCATGCCACCCCGAGCCTGGGGTCGGGTCCCCACACTCACAACAGTCATGACTGAGGACAGGAGATCAGTCCTGGGGGATGCAGAACCAGCTGCCTGAAAATTCCTCTGGAGAGAGGCGCGAAGGGCCCTTTTAATAGGACCAGAGCCCAGCGAGCCCCACCCCTGGAAGCTCAGCCAATTGTAAATCAGCACAGGCACAGAGCTCATTGGGGCGGAGTCCATGGACTTTTGAGGCCAGTTCTGGAGCCGAACTGACCAATAGATTAGTGACCCCTGTTCCATTCCTTCTTGGCCTCTCCCCCAGGGTCCAGGCTCCACCTCTCATTCCCCTTCATCCCCCCACACCCCCAATAAAAAAAATTAAATAAATAAAAACCAAAAACGTTGGGCTGAGGCAGGAGCTGGAGAAAGCCAATGGAAAATAGTTTGGGGATGAGTTAGGTCCAGGAGTTGGTGGGAAGGGGCATAGGGCCAGAAGGCTGAGCTCAGGGGTACCCAGGGAAGACCGCTGAGGGAGTGCATGGTCCTTCAGGGGATTAGAGCTGAGGTTCCTGAGGATGCACCCTGACCGAGCCAGGGAGCAACTCCCTCTGGGGCTGTCTGCAGAAGGCCCAGGGCTCACGCAGCCACCACAAAGCCCCGGCCCCATCCAGCAGGGATCGTGGCAGCTGTGTGTACTTCTCACTAACGCTAAAGAAAGGCTGAGCCAGGTGCCAAGTCTGAGGCTGCAGCCAGGGTTCAGGGCCGAGGCCTTGGCCCTCCTGAGGGACCTGCTGGGGATCTTCTGAGAACCCCTGCGTGACAGCCTCTGGCCCGTCTGAGAGGGTCAGACCTGGGAGGGGTCCAGGCCGAGCCAGGCCATGCGGGGCTAGGGCTCCTGCCTTCTCAGTGCGCACTCCTGTCCACTGTCCTCACATCTCTCCCTCCGAGGCCACACAGAGCCTCATCCTCCCCCATTTGTGTGGCAGCTGTTTTACTGAACACCTACTATGTGCCTGGCCCGGAGCTGGTCTGAGAGAATTCAGCGATGGAACATTCCCAGTCCCTGTTCTCAAGCAGCCCGCTGTTAGGGCGGAATGTGGCCGCGGGCCTCATGAGGGACAGCATGATACTGGCTCTCAGGGGGCCACGAGCAAGCGCCGTGGTGGGAGGGACGCTGTCCAGAGTGGGAAGGTGGGCCTTGCAGCATGGGCAAAGCAGGGGGCTGGCATTCCAGGCCGAGCGGAAGCTCTGGAGTGAGGAAGCACAGACTGGGGAAGAGTGAGTACAGCTTGGAATTCGGGGTGTGCTGGGGGAAGATGGGGCCTGAGGCTGGGCAGCCGACAGTACCCAGATCAGGAAAGGTCTCGTGGAGGGGCCGGGACATTGTTTTATCTGAGGGTGCTGGGGAGCCACAGACGGTTATAGGGAATGTGAGTACTGGGGCTAAATTTGGGCTTCGGGGAAGATCCCTGTAGCAACAGAGTTGGGGTGAGTTGCAGCGGTGCTCCCTTTACACTGGGAACCAGGTGGGGAGGAGGGTGTGGGGAGCCGGGGGCGAAGGGGAGCTCGCCAGGGAAGTTGTCAGTGGGCCCTGCGTCCCCACATCGCCATCTTCCTTCCGAGATTTCAGCGCCGAAGAGGGAAGATATGGACCAGCAGTGACCCACGTCGGGAGGTCAGGCCAGCACGCCCACCCTGCTCTCCACTCCCTGCCCAGCCCAGTACGGGTCGCCTCGCCTTCCTCCAGATGGCTGGAGCCCACCCTGGCACAGGGGGACTGGGGAGTACACGGGATGGCAAGGAGGCCAGCGAGGGGGCTGGGCCACGCCCACGGGAGCCCCTTCCCCCTCCACCCAGACTAAGCAGGCTGCCTCAGGAACCAGCCACAGCAGCTATGCTATTCCCTGCAGGGAGGAGGGCGCAGCCCTACTGCCTTTCCACTGTGCTTCCCCTCCAGGGGCCACAGGCGCCCCCTCTGCCTGATCAGAGTATCCGGCATCTCAGGAGGAGGCCTAAGCCAAGGACAGAGGCGCTTCAGCCCCGTGGTTAGGGTGGTTAGGCTCTTGGGGCCCTGAGTGCTGCCTCTCCATTCTCCCCCCAACCCGAAGACACACCCGGCACCGGGGAGCGTTAGCCGTTGCACGTGGGGCCACTTTACTCCTCACGGGCATCTGGCCAGCCACGGGGTAGCAGAGAGATGTGTGGCATGGCGAACAGGACCCTGGAGAGGCCCCTTTGAGGGTCTGGAGACTAGGCTGCTGGCCCTAGCCCTCCCCAAGGCATTGTGGCAAGTCCCTTTTCTCCGTGTGCCTCAGTCGCCCTGTCTGTGTGTTGGGGAGGTGAAACCCTGCTCTTCTGTACCAGGTTAGCACAGGGCAGTGTTCTGATCTAAATGGGTTTTTTTTTTTTTCATAGTCTCAGAAGGGGTTAGTTTCTTTTCCCAGGCTGTTTACTGTCCTGGGGTCAATGCCTCTGGAAGGTTCCTCTACCCCCACCTCACCCCCATCAGTCCCCTGCTGTCGAGGCTGAGGCAGGGAGTCTCTCCAGATCCCAGTGTCCCCTGTAACAGGGACTGCGGTTTTCCTGGGGACAGGGACAGGGGCAGGGTGCCTTGTGTGGTGGTGCCCCCTTACCTGCCAGGCCCTGAGCCTGGTGCCTTGCTTTCATACGTGATCCTGTTTCGTCTCCACCTGGCCTCGCCTCGTCCAGCAGCTGGGCTGAGCCACACGGGGACGCTGCCCGAGCCCTGAACTGAAGCTCCTGTTAGAATCGGGGAAAGGAAGGCAAGTCCTGGTCTGGATGGAGGCTGCCTGGCTCCAACTGGAGCCGAGTCCTTGCCCTCTCCGAACTTGCTTCCAGGCCTGGAGAGTGGGAGCTCTACCCAGTCAGGCCCCAGCTGGTGAAAGGAGTCCACGAGTGACGGGTGAAGGGCTCCACATTACTTCTCTCTTCTGCGCCTCCCCGGGCCAAAGCCCCTCTCCCCCTGGGCCTCTCCTCCCTGTTCAGCAGTCTGGAATTTCTCCATCCTAAGGGCCTGCCCTACGGGCTGGACCTTGCCTGCTGCAGGAGATGAGCTCAGCTTGCCCAGGGCCCCTCGGCCCTTCCCAGCCTGCTCTGCCCTTGTGAAGGCTGGGCCTCCTCCGGCTGGCAGAGGTGCAGAGGGCTGCTGGGCCCACTGAAACACCACCCACAGCCCCTGCCAACCTGGCTGGCCCGGGGGGAAAGTGCGGTGCCTGGAGCCAGGAGGCCTAGAAGTCGGAGCAGGCAGGGGCCCCAGGTGCTGCTCCTTCATTTGCGGATGTAACAACCAGCCAGCGTGGCAGCAGCGTGACCAAGGTCACACAGGAGGCTGGGGCCGGTCCATCTGCGGAGCCAAGGAAAGAACGCTGTGGGCCTGGCATACCTGGACCTCAAACAATGATTTTTTGTTTATTTTTTTAATAAAGATTTTTATTTCTTTATTTTTAGAGAGGGGGGGAAGGGAGGAAGAAAGAGAGGGAGAGAAACATCAATAGGTTGCCTCTAACACACCCCCTATGGGGAAACCTGGGCTGAAACCGGGCATGTGCCCTGACTGGGAATGGAACTGGTGAACTTTTGGTTCACAGGCGGGCACTCAGTCCACTGAGCCACAGCAGCCAGGGCGATGATCTCTTTTTTGGATCCTGCTACATGAAGAGTAGAAAGGACTGGTGTGCAGAGGGGGACGGGGGCAGAGAACCCCACTCTCCCACCACGCCCCCCTTCAGGCATTTTCCAACTGGTCTGTGCAGCAGCAGCCTCCCCTCCCCACACCCCCTGCACCTGGCTCATCCACTCTCACCCCCTTTCTTCGCTTGTGCTGTTCCCCCCGCCCAGGCAGCCACCTCCCCAGACACGGTGGACGTCTGCCATTTTCCCGTTCCCGCCTGGTGTCTGTCCCCACCTCTGGTCACAGGCCCTGACTTGCCTGTGGTGAACCACCCCCTTTCACAGGAGGCCCGGCTGGGGCCCGGCCTGTCATTCGTTAGCCCTCTGGGGCTCAGGCATGAGTCTTTTCAGGGTTGTTGGTTTTTTTAAGTTTTCTTTTGTCATAATTATAGACTTATTGGTAGCTAAGAGCTTAGAAAATAAATATTTGAGAACTGATGGAAAAAAAGTATTGGCTTCCAAATTGTAAAACTGCAGAACTGGAATGAATAAATGTTTATCGTGCTCCAGAGAGTTCCGGGCAGGAAGGATGCAGGTGCAGGGAGGCCTGCCCAGGGCTTGTCCCGATGAGGATGCCAGGGGTGGAGGATGGAGAGGGAGTCTTAGAAGCAGCAAGAGAGGAACAGTTGGTTACCTGAAGGGGAGCGTCCCATAAGATCGTCAGCTGATGTCTCAAAGGAGACTCTGCAGGCTGGAGGGACTGGCAGGAAGTACTTGGGGTCAAGAAAAGCAGGAACCTACAGCCAGGATTGCTCTACTCAGCAAAGATATCGTTTGGGACTTCTGGTCAAGATGGAGGCAGAGGTAGGCACGCTTTGCCTTCTTGCACAACCACGAGAAGGATCACAGCTGACCTCAGAACAAGAAACGCCCGTAACTGCCAGGAAGTCGGACTGTGTGGAAGTCTGACAACCAAGGGTTTGAAGAAGCCACATTCATCCAGATGGGTAGGAGGGGTACAGCGGGGAGCCGGGGGGGAAAGGACGCTGTGTGGTGGCAGCAGTGGGTGGCAGTGGCAGTGGTGGGTGGAGTGAGCGGTCCCATATTCACGTGTGGTGGATAGAAATCGGGAGGGACACCTTGGGAGCGAGTGATCCCAGCCCCAGGCTGGACCATAGAGCCTAGGGTTCCAGGGCCAGGGAAACAAATCCCCATAACTTGTGGCTGTTAAAACCAGCGGGGGTTGGGACAGCAGAAGAACCTGCCCGTCTCTCAGGAGAGTGCCTTTAAAGGGCCTGCACGGTCCTAGAACACAGGCAACCCAACCACTCTGGAAACCACCGCCGGGGCCACAGCTGGAAGGGCGCCAGTCGCATACGGGAAGTAGGTGAAATGACTGGAAACAGGGTGACAGCCGAGCAAGCCTCCAGCAGCCAGGCAGCAGCACTGTCCCCTCTCCGAGGCTTCCCACACACACAGCCACAAAACAGCGAAGCGGGCTGCCCTGCCCTGGCGGATACCTAAGGCTTCACCCCATACAACTTAACAGGGGCACTAAGACAGGGAGTCAGAGCAGCTCTCCTAATACACAGAGTCAAACCCAGGGAGGCTGCCTAATTGAGGAGACGAAGAAATACGGCCCAAATGAAAGGACAGAAGGAAACCCCGGAGAAAGAACTGAACAAAACGGAGATAGCCCACCTATCAGACGCAGAGTTCAAAACACCGGTGAGAAGGAGGCTCAGAGAGCCCAGTGAGTACGGCACACGCACAAGGAAGAAACGAAGCCTGCACTGAGTGAAGAAAGAAAAACCCAGGGGAGCCAACAGTGAAGGGAAGGAAGCCAGGGTTCAAATCAACGATTTGGAACATAAGGAAGAAATAAACATTTGACCAGAACAGAATGAAGAAACAAGAATTAAAAAACAACAAGGACAGAGTAAGAAGACTCTGGGGCGTCTCCAAAAGTGCCAACATCCGAATCATAGGGGTGCCAGAAGGAGAAGAGGGAGAAATAGAAAACTTATTTGAAAAATAATGGAAGAAAACTTTGCTAATTTGGCGACAGAAGTATACATACAGGTCCAGGAAGCACAGAGGTCCCAAAGAAGTTGGACCCCAAATGGACCACGCCATGACACATCATAATTACATCAGCCAAGATTAGAGATAGGAGAGAATCTTACAAAGAGCAAGAGAAAAGGAGACATTACCTACCAGGGAGTTCCCATCAGACTGTCCGCTGATTTCTCAAAACAGACCTTACAGGCAAGAAGGGGCTGGAAAGTATCCAAAGTCATGAAGGGCAAGGACCTACATCCAAGATTACTCTATCTAGCAAAAATTTCATTTTGAATGGAAGGGCAGACAAAGTGTTTCCCAGATAAGGTCAAGTTAAAGGAGTTCATCATCACCAAGCCCTTATTATATGAAATATTAAAAGGATTTATTTAAGTAAAAGAAGACCAAAACTATGAACATTAAAATGACAACAAACTCACAGCTATCAACAACTGAATCTAAAAAACAAAAACAAACTAAGCAAACAACTAGAACAGGAACAGAATCACAGAAATGGAGATCACATGGAGGGTTATTGGTGGGGAGGGGGCAGGGGGAGAGAGGGGGAAAAGGTACAGGGAATAAGCATAATCGGTAGGTACAAAATAGACATGGGGAAGTTAAGAATAGTATGGGAAATGGAGAAGCGAAAGAAATTATATACATGACCCGTGAACGTGAACTAAGGGGGGCGGAATGCTGGTGGGGGTGGTGCAGGGCAGAGGGGGTGAAAGGGGGAAAAACTGGGACTGTAATAGCATCGTCAACAAAATACACTTTAAGAACAAACAACAACAACAAAAAAGAGATACCATTTGGAACTGAAGGGCAGATGAAGAGCCTCCCAGGCGACAAAACACTGGGGGGAGGTCATCATCACCAAACTGTTATCATGTGACAGGTCAAAGGGGCTGGCTTCAGGAAGGGAAGAATCCAGACTGTGGACAACAGAATGGCAATTCATGCCTGTCTGCCGGCCACTGAGTCTGGAGGGCGGACTGGGGGACCAGAAGAGCAGGGACAGAAGCTTGGCTGCAGAGAGCCTTTTGATGGACTCCGGATGGCGGGGTGGGGAGGTAGGGGATTGGGAAGTGCAGGTCGGGGGTTGCAGGGTGGCCACGGGGACGTGGAGTGCAGTGTGGGAGGTGAAGGGGCTGGGGGACTTGTGTGCATGGCCTAGCGTGGCCCAGCATGGCCCATGGATGTGAACAGTGGTGTGAGGATTGCTGAGGGGTGGCAGGGGTGGGGGTGGGGTTCTGGGTGGAGGCGGGCTGGGGGGAGGGTTGGGGTGGCTGTGATAGCATGGCCAATAGAATGTAATTTTATTTATTTATTTATTTAAGACTTTATTTATTTATTTATTGTTAGAGAGGGAAGGGAGAGAGAAAGACAGAGAAACATCAATGTGCAGTTGCTGGGGGCCATGGCCTGCAACCCAGGCATGTGCCCTGACTGGGAATCGAACCTGCGATGCTTTGGTTCACAGCCCGTGCTCAAGAATGTAATTAAAAAAAAAAAACATTTACTGTGTTCAACCTTAAAAGGTGGTTGTTAATACAAATTGTATTACATTTGAAAGCAATTTCGGAGGTTGAGTTTCCTTATGGCAAAAGTGGACCCTGGTCTTCCTAGAGGCTGGTCACTCCTAAATAAGATCCCCCCCATAGCCAAATAACATCTAAAACAAAAGTATAAAAATACTTTGAAAAATATGTATCATCCCTGGCTGGCATAGCTCAGTGGATTGAGCGCAGGCTGCAAACCAAAGCATCGCAGGTTCGATTCCCAGTCAGGGCACATGCCTGGGTTGCAGGCCACGGCCCCCAGCAACCGCACATTGATGTTTCTCTCTCTCTCTCTCTTTCTCCTTCCCTTCCCTCTCTAAAATAAAATAAATAAAATCTTAAAAAAAAAAGGAAAATGCATATCAGAAAATACCCCATATATACTTAATGTGGATGTGAGTGATTTTTCACGTTTTCTAGGATGTCCCTGGAGCCTGTGTATCGGGAGAGTTTTGGGCAGGAAACAGTGAGAATCGCTTTACAGTGAAGGAAGACGTTCACTTAGCAAGAAGTCTGGAGCTAGGCGGTTCCCTGGCACGCGAAGTCAGCAGCTCCGTGAAGTCATCCAAGATCTGGGCTCTCGTCTGGTCGTGGATGACGGCTGTGTAGACAGACAGTCCTTGCTTTTAGGGGAGAGAAGCTGAAAGATCTGGGGTGAACTGTCTTCCACATCTGCAATGTGAATCAGTTAAAAAGGTAAGTGTATGTAGCCCTGGCTGGTGTGGCTCAGTGGATAGAGCACCCGCCTGTAAACGAAGGCGGGCCGCTGGTTCCATTCCCAGTCGGGGCACCAGTAGGGGGCGCATGAGAGGCAACCACACGCTGATGTGTCTCTCCCTCTCTTTCTCCCTTCCCCTCTCTAAAAATAAACAAATAAAATCTTTTTTAAGAAGTAAATAAATAGCCCTGGCTGGTGTAGCTCAGTGGATTGAGCGCAGGCTGTGAACCTGGCATCGCAGGTTCGATTCCCAGTCAGGGCACATGCCTAGGTTGCAGGCCATGTCCCCCAGCAACTGCACATTGATGTTTCTCTCTCTCTCCCTCCCTTCCCTCCCTAAAAATAAATAAATAAAATCTTTAAAAAAAAGTCATTTAAAAAAAAGAAGTAAATAAATAAAATCTTTTTTGATGAAGCTAAATATATGTAAAGAACGATTAAACAAATTGCGTGAATGTCAACAACTGGGTGTCGGGGTGAAGGTCATAAGGGTGTTCATCTGCTGTTCTTATCTTTATTTCCTATTGGTTTAAATCTTTTTAAACATAAAGTTGGAGGGCATAAGATGGTAAGAAATGTATATTTGGTCTCTGACCCCAGTTAGTGACAGAGTCCCTAAAACCCTTATAATCTCATAAGCAATAGAGATGCTAAAAGCATTTTTGGTTCCAACATTGCGTCTGTGACCCCATTCCCCACGTAGAGCTCCTAAATCCCTTGAAGTTTCCCGAGTGACGGGAGCATCTGTTGTTCCAATGAGGGGACTCGGGGTGGGCTTCTGCAGGGCTTCAGATGGGGCTGGCCATGAGAAGGACCGATGAGAAGCTTGGGGCTTTCAGCCGCACCCCATCCTCTGGGGAGGGGAGAGGCTGGCAATGGTTAACTCAATCGACGTGACCACAAGATGGAGCCTCCAGAAGAATCCCCAAAGCCTCCAGAAAAGTCCCCAAAGCCTCCAGAAGAATCCCCAAAGCCTCTAGAAAAATCCCCAAAGGACAGGGTCAGGAGAGCTTCTGGGTTGGCGTGCCCACCTCCCTGCTCAGAGGGTGGAAGAAGCTTTTGCATTTGGGACGCTCCTGGACACCCCCACCTCACCCCGGGTGTATCTCTGTCTGGCTTCATCCGTACCCTTCGTCGCCTCCTTTATTACACAATAAACCGGCAAACATAAATGTTCCCAAGTTCTGTGAACCTTTACAGCAGATTATCCAACCTGCGAAGGGGGTCACGGGAACCTGCAATTTATAGCCAGCTGGTCAGAAGTACAGGGGACAACCTAAGCTTGTCACTGGCATTTGAATCTGGGGAAAAGCCTTAACCTGCGGGTTCCACACAAACTCCAGGCAGTGTCAGAAGTGAATTAAGTTGTCGGACACCCAGTCGGTGTCTGCAGAGAACTGGGGAATCGCTTGCTGTAGAAAACCCACACATTCGCTGTCAGAAGTACTCTGCAGGTGGAGGAAAGAAACAGTTTTCCCTTCTTTTTTTTAAAAATTTTTATTTATTTATTTATTTTTAGAGAGGGAAGGGAGGGAGAAAGAGAGAGAGAAACATCAATGTGTGGTTGCTGGGGGCCGTGGCCTGCAACCCAGGCATGTGCCCTGACTGGGAATCGAACCTGCGATGCTTTGGTTTGCAGCCTGTGCTCAGTCCACTGAGCTATGCCAGCCAGGGCCAGTTTTCCCTTCTAGTTGGCGTCGGAGAGTGGGCTATGCTAAGACGGCCCTGGCTCATGGACATGTGTGGTTTGGGAAGGGAAAGGAAGAAGGGTGGGCACGAGGAAGCTTTAACTACCATGGAAGTGACAAACAGAATTCAGAGATGGCTCTAACTCCTGGGGGGCTGGCTTACTGGACACATAAGGAAATGCAAAAAAGGCACAGTATGTCGTCCCTCGGTTATGGTTATTGGTGACAGATAAAATGAAGTCAGGAGAGTGGTGGGTGGCACCTCTCTCCTGAGCGGTTATGCTAAACCATGCTCAGATTTCAGTAAGTCTGAGCTTGGGTCACCAGCCTCAAAGGGGAAAATCACTCAGGGGCGACAGAAAGTGCCTCTAAGGTCTGTGGTCACCAGGAAAGGAGTCAACACGGGAGAAGGCAAACGTGGAGACCCCGGAAGCAGGGGTGCAGTGCGAAGTGGTTTTGTTTTGTGGGCCAGCGGTGTCCACGCCCTCAAACATCAACAGCTGGGAATCCGAGCGAGGGTGTTCATTGCACCATTCTTGCACTTTTTCTGTGGGTTTGAAACTTTTCACAGAAAAGATGGCAAGTTCTTCCCATCTTTTTTTTTCTGCTCTGTAGTCACGAAGCCGGGAAATATGTTGGTCACACCTCGTGATCACAGAATGGCTGCAACAGTTTCTGCACCCAACGCCAGAAGAGTGAGTCCCTACTCCACGTCCTGCTTTAACCGTGAGGCTGACCTTCCTGGGACCTCCTCTCATGTTTTAGTGGTCAGGAGTGTATCACAAAATAACAAAGACAGACAAACACACACAAATTGAAAATGAGCAAACAAAAAAAAGTGCACCTTGAGTCCGTGGCCAACCCGATCATGGGCTGGGGCTATCCAGCCGCTGGGACTGGCTTGGATTCAAGCCTTAAACGATCAAGACTCACTTCCTGGGACTGGGGTGTCCACCCCGCTCTGCCTCACATGCCCCCAAGTGCTCCCCTGAAGAAAATTAGGGTTCTGTCAGCAAGAAAGTTGGGGAGAAGCTGCTAGGTCCAGAGTGAGGTCAGGGAGGCAAGTACTGCCTTCCTCTGGGTGGGGTGGGGGTAGTGGTGAAGGTGGAGGGCACGTGACTCAGGCTGGCCAACAGCTGTGCCCTGTCTCCTTGGGCGCAGGTTCTGAGATGGACGAGGACCCACGCCAGGCCAAGAAGTCTGCCCCAGGATGCTGGCCGGGGGAGAGGCACCCACTGTTTGGGACACAGCACAGCGGAGGGACACACCTGGAGGGCGTCGGACCGCCTGGAAGGGGCAGCCCTGAACTCCCTCACGCCTGGGCCAGGCTGAGCTGTTTCCGTCCCAGCCCCAGGTCTCCACGCATGCAATCTCGACTTCACGATGCCATGAGACTCAGTCACGCATGCCTCTCCCAGAGAAGAATCACACAGCAGAGAATTCCCTGGGATCTCCCAGACCCACCTTTCATTCTCTGAATGAGACGCAGGCTCAGCACGAAGGGGCCTGTGCAAGCTCAAGTGACAAGTAACTCAGTGACAGCCAGGCCTGGACCAGTCACGGCATCTCCCTACAGGCCTCTCCGGGCTGCCCCAGGGCCAGCTCACAGCCGAGAATGCCCTCTGCACCGGGTGCCCGGAAGGCAGCAATGTGTGCCCAGCCTGGAAGGGTTCAGGTCCAGCAGGGCGGTCACACAGCACCCAGTGTGAAAGATGTGCAAGGAGGGTGCTGCAGACTGGGGAACTCTCCCCCCACCCGCTCCCCTGCCTCTCCGGAGAAGGGGTACAGCCCCCTGGAGTCAGCCAACACAAATTCAAGTCCTGCCTCAGGTGATCATGCTTCATAGGTGTGCGCACGCCTGTGCCTACCCGTGTGAGAGTTCGCACAGCCTTTCCGATTTTTATTCCCCAAGTGCCTTCTTCCTAAAGTGGGGCAAGGGACACAGGCTGGGGGGGGTTTTCTGAGCAGGGCTCTGACACCAGTCGCTACATACCAAGACTCAGTGAGGGACAACGTGTGGCCGGGTTAGGTACTCGTGCAGACAGAACACTGGGACCTGGGGAGGATCTCTTCATGCAGGGGAAGGCCGTGGCAGGCCCCTCTCCCGCTGTAGCGGACAGACTTCAGCCCACACAGGTAATCCCACTCGCACTTTATTCAGCACGGAGGACTAGTCACAACAAGGTGGAGGCGGCAGGGAGGCCCAGCCCCCACCCCCACCGGCACTGGCACACAATAATAAATAGGTAGCCGGGACAGGCAAGGGGGGGAGTGGCACAGCCAACACTGACGGCACAGGCAGGGACAGAGGCCCCCATGCCGAGCGGTTGCCACCATCAACACTGGCCAGGACCAAGATTGGGGAGGGCAGGGTGCTTGGCTCCGGCGGCCCCAGAGCCATCGCATCGAGTGACCCCATGGACAGCAGCCGTGGTGGAGGGCTGCCTTCAGTGCGTGGGCCTTACCTACGGACAGAAACCTGGACCCCGGCTCACCCCGTGAGGTCCACATTGTCAAGAGGCCACTGCCTCCCAGGCTTCTGTCCTATTCAGGATCTACAAGACCAGCAGACCATCACCTGCTGTCCTGGCTGGTCTGCCCAGATCTAGGACATGAAAGGGTCACTGTCACGCACGCTCCCAGCTGGTCCATTCAGAACCCAACATCAGTGAATCACTATGACTTAGCCTTCTGATTGGTCCATTCGGGGCTCAGGACAACAGTGGTTTGTGCCTGCCTAGACCTCTGATTGGCCAGCAGGAACCCAAGGCCGGGCCTGGGAGCAGGTAGCGTTCTGGGGGCCCCAGGGAGGGGTGAGGGAGTTAAGGGCCCAGGGTTGGGGGAAATCTTCAGTGGGCATCAGGGCCCAGACTTCAACAAGGGGCCGTCACAGGGCAGGACAAAAGGCCACCTTGGCTGGGTCAGGCCAGGGCAAACCAGTGGGGCAGGGGGGCAGCTTTTGGCACAGCAAAGAGTGCTCTGCCACCCTGGGAAGGGGTATACGGGCCCTGTACCTTTCCCTGGGTCCCAACCCCACCAGGGTGTAGGGACTGGGGCCGGAGAGCCAGTGGCACTCAAGGCAGCTCCCAGCCCATCACCTCCATCTATGGGATCAGGGTGGGGAAGGGTGGGGCTGCGGGTGCAGGTCAGGCGGCCTCAGTGCTCTAGCCCTTCCATTAAGTCCGCAACGCTCTCCACATAGTAGTGGGGCACCAGGTCCTGCTGGCCGGCTGCCAGGTAGGCCTGGGCCTCCTCCAGGCGGGAGACACCCGTGAGCGTGAGCACGGTGGTCATGCCACAGCGGTGGCCGAAGAGGATGTCGGTCTCCAGGCGGTCGCCCACCATGAGCATGCGGGTGGGGTCCACGCTGAAGTGTTCCGTGATGCACTCGAACATGTAAGGGCTGGGCTTGCCCACCACCAGGGCCTGGCGTCCCGAAGCTGTCTCCACCGCGGCAGCCAGACTCCCGGTGCCTGCAGGGAGACGGACAACTGGGTCAGAGCCTGGCGCACAGAGGCAAAAGGCCTGCTTCCAATCTCACTGGACTGGTGAGGGGTCCAGACTGTGCCCCAGACACCCACATTCAGACTCCACCCCCCACCTTTCTCCGGCAGGCCGTTTAACCCCTCTGTGTCTATCTCCCCTCCCCTCATACGGCACTTATCTCATGGGGTATCCTAGGGGCTGACCGAGCCCCTGGCTGCACTGGGCCTGGCTCCAGTCGGTCCTGCCTGAGGCTCACTGTTCCCCTGGCAGCTGTGTGCCTTCGGGCAAGCCACCCCACCTGTCTGAGTTTCCATGGGCGCACTGGCAAAGGAGGATGCAAGTAATGCCTGCCTTCGAAGAGGCGCCGCGGGCACCACAGAGGCAAGGGCTCTGGGCGGGGAAAAGCGCTTCCCAAAAGGCACTGTGGTTACTGCTCAAGCACGTGCGCTCCTGGCACTGGGAACGGGCACGGCCCATCTGGAGCACAGCAGGGCACAGAAACGTTCCGCCTCTGACCCGGTCGGCCTCCGCCGGGACGGCGGTCACAAGAAGAGAATTCAAGCTGGAGGCAAAAAGCCACATGCTTGGAGGTGTCTATGGCCACAGGAACTACAATACCCAAAACTGCGGGCCATGCCCAAGCGTTTAACAAGGGGAGGGCCGTTTGGCAAAGGACAGTTCTGACTCCTGACCATCTGCCCCACACAATGGGTCCACTGTGCCCGTCCCCCAGACACCTCTTTGTGCCAGAATGTTCTGCCTTCACACTAATGTCCCTGAACAGATGATGATGATGATGACGATGACGACAACGATGATAACTTACTAGGCACATTCTGCAGTGCCAGGGGCTGTGCTGCGTGCTTACGGAAGCCCATTTTACAGATGAGGAAGCTGCTGCTCGGTGATGGTAAGCAGCTCGTCCAGGGCTGCACAGCTTAAAATGTGGCAGATACACTGCATTCAGGTGGGTGTGACCCACTCATGTGCTGGGCCAGCCCGTGCTCGCCTGGGAGTGCTGAGCGTTTCATTTTTTCAGGAATTCTGTGAGCTAGCGGTGAGACAAAGCCACTATTTCAAGCCCACTTACATAAACTTACAATTGAATGAATTATGTTTAAAACAAAGGTGATACATTCTCAAAACTGACCACCTCCTAAAGATTTCACCACCGTCTATGCTCTTAAGATGATTTCTAGCTGAACCAATGGACATACTGTGACGGCAGGCACATGTCTCCCCCATTCCCTGTGCAGTGACTTCACGATGGTAGCTTGAAACCCCACCACGGTGGCGGGTATTTACACACAGACATTGGTAAATGATACAAATCAGGGCTCCCCGAATCACTACACGCTTGTCAGCACACCACCAGCTAGACCCCGGTGCTCTGGCCTCGTATCTCCCTTCTCACGGCGCAGGTAAGACAAAGGCTCAGGGGGGTGCAGTGGCCCCCAACACGGAGGAGGGGCCTTCCCTGGGTCCCAGGGCCAGGGCAGAGCTGGCTCAGAGCAACACCCCTGGGAGGTCCTCCCCGACATCTGATTGAGAACTAGCCCACTTGTTTTCATTAAGAACTGAGGAGGAAAGAAAAGCCATTTGACCCTTTGGTGAGAGAGCCCTTCGAGGTTTCGAAGGGCTCAACTGAGTCACCGCAGAGTGTTTCCCCGGGCTGAAGAAAGCTCTCAGCTGTCAGCTCCTTCCTTTCCCCTGGGAAAGGGCTGATCACCCCTGGCCCCCATGTCCGTTTCATTCACTCAGCTACTATTTACTGAGGCCCAACGGGAAGCCAGGCACTGCTAGGCCTGGGACAGAGCAGCGAGCACAAGAGCCCTCTACTTGGGGGGCGGGGGGCGAGCTTCCCAGCTGGGGAGTCTATGAACTCCCACTCTCAGATCACCACGACCCCCTTTTCTCAACATCCTATAACCTGAGACTGTTGCATGTTCTGATGGTGACATGGTGACACATACCTAAGACAAGCATTTCCATTTGCCAGCTCAAGTGGCTGCCATATGGTTACAAAGTAAACACACAATTCAGGAGGCCTGTGGGGGTGGGGGGGATTGGGTTGAGAGATTTGCATGATTCCAGATTTGATGCATGACGGAGGTCTTTAGTAACACTTGCATGGCCCCCGTCTCAAAGCTGCACCACTCAGGGTGCAAACACGACAGCAGCCGCTGTGTTTCTGTATTTACTGAGCCTCTGCCTCCCCCTCCAGGCTGTGGGGATGACCAGCAGGGCCACAGGCACAGCCCGATGGGTGCTGAGGCGGAAGGGGTAGGCGCAGGAAGGGCCAGGTCTCTCCCCGGCTCTTTCACACCACCACTCCTGTGTCCTAGGAGCCTCTTCACCCACTGCCTCCCCCTGAATTCTGAGGCCTCCAGGGAGATACTCTTCATAGCATGGCCCGGGGAGGCAGGAGCTGCTGCAGCTGGGGGAGCCCCCACCTTGGGTTTATGGGAAAACTGAGGCGGAAGTGCTCATGCAGCAAGGAGGGATGAAACAAAGCTAGGAGAGGCCTAGAACTATCGATTCCCAGACTGGAACTGGTTCTGCCAACAGCCCAAAGCCCTGTTCCATGTTCATCCACTGTTCTGCAAGATGTCTCCTCCAGGAAGCCTTCCCAGATCCCCTAAACTCTAGGCCCTCCCTGCCACCACACCATAATGCTGTGTCTAATCCTCAAAGAGTACCACCCTACCCCACCAGTATTTGGTATTAACAACTGTCTGGGTCAGTCACCAGCAAGGATGGATGGGACATTTGTCCCTGCCCTCAGCCTGCCGACTGGAGTACTAACATGTCCACACTCACTCATGACTGTCAGTTAGCCTCTGCTACCGTCCGCTCTCATCTAACTTGAACCCTCCAAGACGTAGCAGCCTCCACCTATTCCTGCTCCCTCTGCAGGGCTGACCACCCCGCCCAGAAGACAGCAGTGAAGAGTGCCCTGCATGGAGGAGGGCAGGCCTGGGTGGCCACAGGATGCAAGTTCAGGTCCCTGTACTCTTGGGCAGCTCACTTCCGCTCTCTTGGTCTCAGTTCCTTTAACGGAGAAATGGGATAATAACCCCCATTTCCAGAGTAATTTGGAAACTAATTAAGAACAGATAGCAAGTGTAACACGACCGGGTTCTGGATACAGCCCACACCTTTGGGCCCCTAAGCACACATACCACTCACTGTCCACACTGATGACACTGGCATGCCGGCATTCCCATTTTCACAGCCCATGCACGGATGCTCTGAGGTTACATAACGTAACAAGATTACGGAGCCCTGGAGCTGCAGATGGACTCAGGGCAAACTCCAACCACCTCCTGTGCTCTGGCACACCTGCCTACAGCCTGCCGACGTGGTATTCCAACTCTCCAACAGGAAAGCGCCCTTTCCAGGCTTTGTTCCCAAATCTCTGACCTCACCCCAACAGCGAGAAAGACAAAAATACAGGAGTCCTTGAGGAGGGTTCAGGAAGGTTAGGACTGGGAGTTGGAGGGCCTGGATTCCGCCTGCGATCCCAAGGGCCACCATGGGCCTCGGTTTCCTCTTCTGTTCATTGGGGACACCAGTGCTGCCCCTCACCGTGAGGCGACTGAAAGAATTACAAGACCTTGACACAAAAGCACCCTGAGCTTTTGCTGAATGGTAGACGCGCTAGCAATCCTCCTGTTCCCTGTCACCCGGAGACGCCCCTTCCCTGACCCTCACCTCCAGGTCGCCCCTCGCCACCTCGCTTTCCTGGCCACCCCCGCACTCACCAGGGGTCCGGCTGCCGTCGCTGAGAGGGTGCCACGGGTCCCGGTCGGTGGCCACCAGCAGGCAGTCGGGGTTCCGCAGGTGCGCGCACGCCTCGCTCAGCTTGGAGAAGGAAAAGTGTTCGTCGTAGCCCACGAGCACGGCACGCACGCGCGGGGCCGCGCCCGGGTCTTCGCCGGGGTCCCCGGCCAAGCGCAGCCCGGCGGCGCGCAGCTCGGCGCGTAGCCCCTCGCCGCCCAGCACGAACACTGAGCCCGGCGCGTCCGGCGGCCCGGGCAGGCGCTGGCGCAGCAAGCGCGCAGCGCACACCGCGGAGCTGAAGACTTGTTCGGCGCGCAGCCCCCCGAAGCCGAGGCGCGCGAAGCGGAGAGCCAGCTCTGGCCGCGCGCGCCGGCTGTTGTTGCTCACGAACAACGCCGCCTTGCCGGCACGCGCCAGCCGCTCCACCAGCTCCGGGGCTCCCGGCACGGTGCGCTCGCCGTTCCACAGTACCCCGTCGCAGTCGAACAGGACCCCCTGCGCCCGGCCCAGCACGTCGCGCAGGGCCGCGCCGCGTAGCAGCTCGCAGCGCGCCATGCAGCCAGCTGGCTGCCCGCACGCCCGCGCCGCGCCGCTTTCTCTCCGCGGGCACGGTGCGCTCGTCCGCAACCCACTGGTGCCCCGCACCTACCAATCGGCGCACCGAGAGGGCCGGAGGGCGGGGTTACGACCTGGCCTGCGGCCAATAGAGGCGAAAACCTTGGAAAAGAGGGAGGCCGCGAGCAAATTGAGCTTGAAGAAAAGGGTAGAATCGCGGCTACCACAAAGGGGAGAGGACCAATGAAGATCTCGCTTGGTCCTTCGCCCCGCCTTTCGGCTCTGTTAGACCAATCGCTGCTGAGTTTTAACTCCGATTAGCCTCTTTCAGGGGTGGGAGTCTGGGAGACTGACGCTCTTCTTAACCAATAACGAGTTATGAGAAAAAAACTGTGCAGAAGAGCGCCCTGAGCCCCTAGCCAATCAGAAGCTTAGGAGAGCTGGTTGCTGAGAGGAAAGCAGATGCTAACAGAGATGTTGTCTTTGGGTCAAATCTCCCTGCCCTCTGAACGGTGGACGCTCCAGGTGTGAGCGAAGTCCTGAGAAGCCTGTGGGTATTATGAGGAGAGAGGCGCATGGTGTCTTCCTGAACGCTGGGGCCCGTGGCCTACACCAGTGGTTTTCCACGCTTGCTGCACTGTAGATCCCCCTGGAACACTCATTATTTTTAGATATAAAATTTACATGCAGTAAGATGCATACATCCTAAGTGTCAAGTTTGATGACTTTTGACAAATGGTTTTCAAAATACCAGTGCGTGGTAGGACCCCAGATATTCTGCTTTAATTGTTTTGGGTGTAGCCTGGCATTTTTGGGTGTCTTTGTCTATAATTACCAAGGATTCTACTGTGAGGCCAAAGTGGAAAGGCACTGGGCTAGAGGCAGCCTTGTCACCAAGCACCCCGGGGAGGGAAGGAGCCAGAACATCAGTGGCCAGTTGCCCAGGACATTGAGGGGTGACCCTGCTGCCTAAGGCTCCCTCTTGGGGAGAGATGTGTCACCATCCTGAGGCTGTCTGCCCACCTCAGAGAAGGCTCCGAAGACCGGTGGGACTTCCAGGAGCACCCGGAGCTCTAGAGCATCCTGTAACCCAGGCTTTGAGCAGAGATACTTTCTGTTCCCCCGTGTCCTGGCCTTTCCACGGGTGCGTAGGAGGGTCCCATGGCTTGGAACGTTCTTCCTTCTTCCCCTTTTCACCTCCACAGTTCCTGAAAGATTCCCCTTGGATATCATCTCTTCCAGGAAGCTTTCTTTGATCTCTACCCTCCAGACATACACCACCAGTCTGGGTTAGATGGTTTTACCCTAACTGGGCCAATATGAGCTCCCAGTAGTCTTGACACCTGATTCCAGCAATCAGTTCTGCCTGCCGGTTCCCAGGAGCAACTTGGGTGTAGGGCTGGGTCGGGGACCTAGCCCAGGGTCTGGCAGAGCAGCCTCAGGGACGGTTTGCAGACAGGTCCACCCTTGCTCCTGGGGAGCAGACTGGGGGGCCCGGCATCATGGGCAGCCATCACTTATGGGGTGCTTTTGTGTGCGAGGATGGCGCCTGGTCCTTACAGGAATCTCCTTTAATCAGCAGAACACTTTTGCGGTGGACGATATCACCCGGCTTCCTGGAGGAGGAGGCCAGAACACCGAGAACTGAAGTTAATTGCCCGGGATGAGGCCCAGGCCCTGGAAGCAGTCAGACCTGGGTCCTAGTCCCAGGTCCATGCCTCACTCACCGTGTGACCTTGGCAGGTCACACGTTCTCAGCTTCTGTCCACTCACCTGCAAGAGGTCACGGGATTCCCTCCCCAGGGAGAGGGTTACACGGAAATCTTGAGCAGAAGAGCACAGTGTGTGGCCTAGAGTAGGTGCTTAAAAACTTCGGCTGTTATCATTTCAGACAGGAAGAAGGAGAAGAGGCAGAGAATAGGCAATTTCCCCCCTTTATTTTGAGTACAGAAAATAAAGCTATCTTTTGGGCAGCTGCTCCAGTTTTGTCTAAAATAATTTACCTGCCTTGCAAAAAAATATGTTGGCAAGAGAAAAACCAAAGTCCTGTAGGAGCAGGCACACTCTCCTTCCTTCTGGCAGCTCCCGGGACCATGCCAGAGAGTGCCGAATCGCTGAGCACCCCGAGCCCAGGGTGCACCCAAGAGGGAAAGGACCGGAAGTGGAGAACTGGCCTGAGTCCTCCTTGCCGTGGGAGCCGACCCAGCGGGCACCAAGGCACTTGGAGGTGAAGGTTGTGGGCAAAGGGGTGAGGGCCATGTCCTGGGAGGACCAGCCGGGAGGGAGGGGACATCGAGGGCTGTCAGGGAGGAGCCACCAGCTCAGTTGGTCTCTGAGGCAACGTTCCTGGGCTGAGGCTGAGGGGGCACAGCTGTGGGAGTGGGGGTCCTGCCTGCAGCCTCAGGGGCCCCTCCATCCTCTGTGGTCACCCCCAGGTCCACCTGCTCAGGCATGCTCAGAGAGATGGGGCTGGAGGAGGCTGGACCTGGGGAAGTCTGGCTGGGGGAGGCTGGTGAGCGCAGGCTCTGGCGTCGGGCAGGCTGAGGGGGCGTTGGGGGCAATGGGGGTGGCACTGTAGGAGCCCGGAGGTTGCTGCCAACCAGACGGCGTGGCAGAGCTCGGGGAGCTACAGGGCTACCAGGGCCAGGGGGCGGGGGTGGGGCTGGAGACGAGGAGCGGGTGCCGGAGACCTGGGGGGGTGGCATGGTGGGTCGGGCTGGTGCCGGGCGCTTAGCTGCAGAGGAAGGAAAGGGGCAGTCAGGTGTCCATACAGCCTGTGGCGAGGCCACCACGCTTGGTTCCATCTCAGGACCTTTGCACCTGCTGTTCCTTCTGCCAGAACACAGTTGCCACAGCTGGTCCTCATCACCCAGGCCTTTCTGCATTATTTTGCTTGTCTCCCCCACCAGAACATGAACTCTGTGTGGCTATCGTACGTGCAGCTGGCTAGCATAGGGCTGGGCATGGAGTAGGTGCTCAGCACACTCCTGTCAAAAAAAGAAAAACTACCCATCCCCCCTGACACTCGGGTCTTGCTCACCTCCTTGCAGAAGTCCACCAGAACTACCCCACCCAGGCTCAGAGATGCCCAGAGGCAGTTGAAGGGTTGAGCGGAGCCAGGAGGTCTGGACTCTGGCCCCAGCTCTGCCTTCACAATCCTGGGGCATTTGTGCAAATCACTTGCCCCCTGGGGCCTCAGTCTCGTCTTGTCATCTTGTCTTGTCTTAAGATGGGATAAACCTCCCAGGGCTGAGGTGAGGACCAGCTCAGGTGACGCTGTGACAGTCCTTGGAACTGTGCTCAAGTGAGCAAATGTCTCACTTGCCCTGCATCCAGGAGAGATGACGAGATGCCCTCCTCCCTCAGGAAGGTTCCTGAGCAACCCGCCAGCTCCTGATGGTCTGGAGGCACCTGCGGCTGCTCCATCTACTCTGGGCTCTACTCTGTACACCTGGGTGGAAAACTCTAGAGCCTCCTGGGCTGGGTGGGGCCTCCCAAGGCTCCCGGTCACTCGGGCAGACTGCACCTGAACCCTCGGCCTTCCATCTATCTGGCTTTTGGCCAGCTCAACAGGTGAGGGCTCCGAAAGGCCCCCGGACCCCAGCACCACCGCCGCTCCCCCTCCCTCAGTGCCCTTTGAAGACTCTGTCCTCCCTCTTCACTCTAAGACCTTCGGTCTTCTTGAGGAATTCAACCCCGCTGCCCCCCACACTCACTCGCACTGGCCGACCCTTATAAGGCAGCCTGAGCCAGGCAGCAGCGTTTGATCCTCTGAACAGCCCTACAAGGCAGGTGTGCTTATTGTCCACAAAGGGGGAAGCTGAGGCAAGCAGGTGAAGTCACCAGCCCAAGGTCACACAGCTGCAGTGTGCGGGCTGCAGCCCTGGCTCCCGGCCGCCTGGATACCGTGCCTCCCCTGGCTGCCTGAACACACGGGATGGTCTGGACTGCCCACCCCCGCCCACCCCACCCCCAGTCCTCCCACAGCCAGCTCACTTTTCCGAGCGGTGTCCTCTGCTGTGGCGGCTGCCTCTGGGGGGCTCCTGCTGACCTTGGGGGAGGCTGGTCTGGGGGGCGCCTCGGACTCTGTCCTGTGAGGGAAGGAGAGGGTTAGGGTCAAGCTTGGCCACCTCCCGGACGACTCCTGGAATCTTCAGGAGACTCCCAGCAGCAGGCTGAGTCCGGGTCATCCACCTTGTGGCAGGGCCTGGGATCTGAACCCAGGCCGCCTCCTGCCCCCAAACACTCTGGCGCCAGTTAGGGCCCGCATCCACAGAGTGCCTGGTGGCTGTGTGATGCTGGGACAGTGTCCACGGTCCCTGATGGGGCCAGGGTGCCGGACAGAAAGCAGAGCCTCCCCCACCCCAGCTCTTAGCCTCCTCGCGATCTTTACGGGATGTTCCGGCCACTAGAACCAGAGAGTGGACAAGGGACAGAAGGGCTGCCCTGGCCAGCTAGCTGAGCTGGTTAGAACATCATCCCAATACACCAAGGTTGTGGGTTCTACCCCTGGTCAGGGCACATACAAGAGACAACCAACGAATGAATGAGTGAGTGTAGCAAAAAATGAATCTCTCTCTCTCTAGAATCAACACATTTTTTTAAAAAAGAAGCAGCAGATGCGGAGTGGGAGGCCTCTGACTTCCCCAGGTCTCTGCTCCTCCTCAGAAGGCCTTTCCTGATCCCACGGCTGAGGCTGCGCCCCTCGGTCCACTCCCCGGCTCTGCCCTCCCTCGCAGCATGCACCCCGCCTGGCGCGGTGCTGCCGGATCTCCAGCGGGCTTGTCTGTCAGCCCTCTCCACCCGCCCCCCGCCCCAGGCACAGGCTCAAGGGCAGCATTCACCTGTCTCGCTCGTCTGAGGAAGCCCGCGGTCTGGGCCCCGCAGTTTGACAGGCGCATGACACCGGGGTGGTGCGGGGGCAGCACGGCACACGCAGCTGTGCTGGATCTCAGGGATCACAGAGATCCTGGGAGGGGTTCCCACATCGCCCAGTAACTGGCTCCCTAGCGCCCTGAGCCCTCGAGTCTGCGATGGTAGGTGCTCAGTGAGCAGCCACACGAGGGAAGAGGAAACGCATCAGAGGATGAGGGCTGCCCCTCAGAGCCCCCACCCCACCCGCTGCCTGCCAACTGGGAAACCTGGCATTTGGGGTGGAAATACAACCCATCCACTTCCCGATGTGCTGTTGGAAGCCCTGAGAGACGGAGCCTCGGGCCGGGCATCGTGGGGCCCGGAAGGGGGCCCGTTCTTACCCGAGGGTCCTTACCTTTCCTTGGCAGCTGCTGAGGCTGGGGCAGGGGCTGGGGCTGGGGCCAGGGCAGGGGCCTGGGCCAGAGCTGGGGCTGAGGCCGGGGCTGGGGCTGGGGCCGGTGCAGGGGTGGCTGTGGTTGGAATCTCCTCAGAGGCCGGCCCATCGCCAACCTTGTCCTGGGGCGCCAGGGCAGAGAACAGGCCTGACACGTTGAAGTTGACATCTGCGGATGGAAGGAAGGGAGCAGGCCTCACTTTCGGGCTCTGCCAGCCTCCCCGCTGGGTCGGCCGGCGCCAGGACCGCTCTCCCTCTTCCCAACACTGTCTGGGCCGCATTTAGCCTTCCCACCCCCACAGGAGGAGCCTCACAGCAACCCCACGACACAGACAGGAGCACAGACAGGAGCCCATTTTACAGAGGGGACACCGAGGCTCAAAGTGGAGAAGCCATTTCCTCCGGGCCTTGTGGGGAGGGCACGGGGCTACAGGGGACTGAGGCTGGTCTGGAGGGCACCGGGTCAGGGACAGCGGGCACGCAGGGGGAGAGTGTGCGCACGCAGGGGGCGGTGCGCTCGCACAGGCAGGAGCCTCACCTCCGGGGAAGAGGGTGTCCGCGCCCTGTATCAGAGCCTCCACCACGCCCACCACCTGGATGGACGACACGGAGGCCGCGTCCAGCTGCGCCTGGTCCCTGGGACAGAAGGGAGTGGATGCAAGTCACCACTAAGCAAAGTCTCAGTGGCCCCAACTCTCCCTGGCCCTGTGCTGGCCACTGGAGACACAGGGACCAATCACACCATGTCCCTCTTCTCAAAAGCTCGCAGGCACCATGGACGGCACACACGCCGCTCTCACACCGAATTTCTCCCACCCTTTGCGCATGACAGGCTTCCCCCGTGGGTCATGGCGCCTTTCCTCCTGGGCCTGGACCCAGGCAGCCTCTACCAGGCACCTGCACTCAGAAAACGGATGGCATCCTCTGGCCGTCCATGGCCAGGGAACAGGAATGACCCCTCGCATAGGACAGCACTTGACCGTTTTAAAGCCTCTTCCCTTCATTCTCTTGCTTAATTCCCAAAGCAAAAGTCCTCAGACTCTGCATGATTTCTAACTTACAGATGAGGAAATAGGGGTGGAGACAGTGACTTCCTCAGGCCCGTGGCTGGAAGGGGCAGGAGGGGCTAGAACCAGACCTTGGGTTTCCAGCCTTCCGAGCACCCCAGTACCGCCGTCACCCAGAATGCCATCTCTAACGCCCCGTGGGGTCCACGGGCTGCCCTTCGCGGCAGCCTTGAGAACAGGAACTGCTCGACCCCCCGAGGGTGAGGAACACGAGGCCCGGGAAGGAAATAAAGAGCAGACAGTTGGGTTGGGGACTGCCACCTTCCGCTCACCCCTCTTTCTCGGGGGGCCACAGCAGGTTGGGCCCCAGGACGATGGCGATGTTGCTGGGTGTCATCTTGTTCACCTCTCGGTCCTCGGCCAGACGTGCCAGGAACTTCATCAGGTACCTGGGGAGGCGGGAGGTGGGTTTGGGCCAAGGGCGGGGCATTGGGCCACAGATGAGTATCCACGCCCCTGGGACCCAAGACTTTCCTAGCTCAGGGTTTCCAAAAGATGGCTGAGACAGTACACAGGCTGGCATAAGATTTGTCATAGTTAAATCAGCTGACCTACTGAGTGCCGTCTATGTGTCAGGCACTGAGCTGAGTTGAGACCCTCCCAGCAGCCCGTGGGGCAGGCAAGGTTATGTTCCGAATTGTCTAGTCAACGTCCAGAGAGGTCAGTTCGCCTGCTCAGGGCCACACAGCGGCAGAGGTGGGGTGTGAAGCCCGGTGGTGTGGCTTCAGAGGTTCAAGGCACGTATGGAGTTCAATGTCCAGCGTTAAAACACAGGAGCAGGACGGTGCTCGCTTTGGCAGCAAACACACGAGTGGAGAGATGCAGGAGCCAGCACAGCGGCATGGCCTCTGCGCGGGCATGACGTGCAAATTCGTGAGGCATTCCACATTTAAGATAAAAATAATAAAAAGCAAAAATATGACTAGCCCATCTGCGTTCTGTTTTTAGAAATACTGCTTAGGACAAGGGGGCAGGACGCAAACCCAAACCCTGGAGTCCTGGCAGGGCCTGGCTTCCAGGAGCCCGGGGCCCACAGTGGGGCTCACCTGAGGTTGTTGAAGTTCTCTGGGGGCAGGCGGCTACACACCTCCTGGAGGGCCTCCAGCCGGGGTCCGGGCTCCTTCAAGCTGGGGACGGGGAGAGAGAGCTGGTGAGCCAGCCCAGGGCGGCACCTCTGCAGCCTCCTCTTGGCCAGGACCCCCCATCTCCAACCTCACCTGGCTGCCCTCATCCAATCGTCATAGAGGTCAAAGGTCATCAGGGGCTCCGGCAGCTCCCGAAGATAGGACTTGAGGGCACCTGAGGTGGTGGTATGAGCTCAGACACAGCCCGAGCCTCCACCTTCACCCAGCACCCAGCTCTCTCCATCTGCCAGGAGCCTCTGGCCCTTGTTCACACTAACGTGTCTAGGTCTATCATTCCTGGGCCATGGGCGCTTCAGAGAAAATAATGAAGGCCAGAGATTTTGTTCTCAGGAAAGTGTACACCTATGTCAGGGGGTTCGTCACAAGCCCCACTCTAGGGGCCCCTGTGTCCCCTCAGCAGATTATCAGCCTTAAACCAAACCCATGGGATCATCTCAGGCAGTGGAGGTGCAGAGATTTGGGGGGTGGCCCCCCACCCTGGGGTCCTGGGAGCAGGCACCTGCCACAGCGTGGGGGTCAGAGCAGAACTCCTGCAGGCTGCTTGGGTCCGAGGCCATCGTCTGCTTGAGGCGCTTCAGCACCGAGGCCCCAGCCGTGAGACGGAAGAGGCCCTGGGGTGTGAGAGGGACCAGGTGGGGTCACGGAGGGGCGGGTGGGACAGGACACCCTAGCCGGAAGGCCCTGCCTCACTCATGGCTTGGGGCAGGTGGCTGGCCCTCACTGGCCCATGTCCCCACCGGCCTGGCAGGTAGAGGGGACACCAGTGTCCATGGGTCCTCTCGGCTCGCAAGGTCTTGGATTTGGAGCAAAGGGGGATTCTCCGTCTCCGAAGGGCTAAGGAAAGTCACGGGGAGACACGTGGGTGAGCAGTGGGAGGGGGACCCTGCAGGACCCTGGAGGGGCCTAAGTCTTTGAGCAGTTCTGCCTCCTAAGGGTCTGTGCTGGGGCAGGAGCTGACGGACTGGCACCGCTGAGGCTCGAAGGGCCGATGAGGGCGGCCTGCATCAGTGACTGCACCCAAGTCCCCAGCTCCACCGCCACCCTCTCATGTGCCACCAGGCACGTCTGCCTCTTGACCTCTGTCTCCCCTTGTCACATGGAGCCACTGAGGGCTCCCTCCCAGGGTTCCTGGGATAACTAAGTTCCTCAGTGAGCAGGATTTACAGCACAGCGCCTGCCTGGCCCACCGGAGCATCACTAAGTGGGAGGTGGTATCGCTTCAGCAACAGGAGGCCACACCTCCTCCCAGGACCTGTGCACCAGTGCTCCGAGGGTGGGCGGGACTACGGGCACAGCAAGGGCAGCGTGGGGGAGGTCTCGGATAGGCTGAGGGCCCGTTGCTCCCTCCCCACCTGCCCCAGAGGGTCCCACCTCCTCCTTCACGCCCTCAGAAAGCAGCATCAGGACGCAGGCCTCGATGGGCAGGGCGATGTCCCGGCCCAGCTCCTGCAGGTGAACTCCCAGTGACACCCCATACACCCTGGAGAAGGGGGCGGCCATCATCGAGGGGGAGGGGTCTGCAGGGACGAGACAGATCAGCGGCCCAGGGTCCCCCCACCCACGAGCAGCCAGGGGCTCCCCCCAGACATCCTCAAGGGACTACTGCTTTGGCCAACGGTACTATCTCCCACCCAGGCACCCGACCTTGCACCCTGAAGTCATCCAACGCATCTCTCGAAATCTGCCCACTTCCCCTGCTTCCACTGCGGTTCAGGCCACCATCGCCTCCCTTCCACTTCCTAACAGGTCTCCTGGCTCCAGAACTGGTGCCCTGCCCCCACCCCTCGGTCCTCCAAGCAGCAGCCAGAGCCATCTCTGCACCACAGATCTCACTGACCCTCCCCCGGCTCAGAACCCATCTGGGGCTGCCCACTGCCTTTCAGGACAGAGGGCAAGCTCTGCACGAGCCCAAGCACGTGGGGGCCTGGGGTGCGGGGTCAGGGCCCCCCATGTGCCCACCTGTTTGGCTGTGGTTCTCCCTCAGCTCGGCCAGGACGGCGTCCAGAGAGCTCAGAGACTTGCGATGGTAGTCGGCCTGAATCTCCATGAGCTGAGGGGACAAGAGTGCGCCCCTGGGGAAAGTGAGGGAAGCTGGCCTCCCTCAGGGTCCGCAAGAGCAGACCCCTCCCTCCCTCCCTCTCAGGGAGACCCTCTGGCTCTGGTGTCTAGCCCGGCACGCTGGGGGCTGCAGCCCAGTCTTGGACTCACGTTTATGAAGTAGTTGGCATATGTGTCCTCCTTGGTGGCGAAGTGGTACAGGTCAGCCAAATACTCATCCTTGGGGACCGAGGGGGGAGAGCTTGTATCAGTGAGGCTAGGGCCCAGAGGGGTTATGACTTGCCCACGTTGTACATGACGGGTCCCAGCCTGCTCTCTTCTCTCTGCCGAGGTTTGCACTTGGGGGACCTCCCACAGAAAACTCCTTGAACTCCTGAGGGGCTTTTCCGGCTTCTAGTCCTCACCTCTGTGTCCCCATAACCATCCATTCATTCATCCATCCATCCACCTTTCATTCGCTCACTCAGCAAACATGCCAAGGCCCCGTGAACCCGGCTCCCCTGCGCAGGGGACACCACCTCTGTGAGCGTCAGTTTCCTTACCTGTGAGATGACAGCTCCCACCTCCGCCACCCTCACACATCCCAGCAACCCCAAGTGCCTCCTCACCTTGCACTGCTCCACCTTCCTCTTCAGCTCCTCCTCCTCCTCCTTCAGCGTCTCCACCTTGTTGGCCGTGGCTGGGCCGCCGCCCCCACCCTGACCAGTGCCTGAGTTCTTAGCTGCCTGGCTGAGCCTGGGGACAAACCCAAGGTAGGTGGTTACTGTCCCCACTCATGCCCAAAGTCAGGTGTCCCCTCCATATGCCTGACCACACGGGATTCTGGGAATTACAGATGCAAATCCCAGAGCTCCACTGTGGCCAGGGCCAAGAATGCTTGGGGCGCCACCTGGTGGTAGGCTTGGAAGTCACAACCACCCAACTGCAGAGTAGAGGATGGGAGGACTTTTTAGGGCTACCTTAGGCTTTCCGGTCACCCCCAGCTAGCATAAGCACATGTACACACATGCACAGAGAGACCTTCACGTGTACCCTCACCACGTGTTCCTAAGGACCAGGCATGTGCACAGGCATACACTCTGTGCCTAGTGTCCTCCCAGTGTGGGAAGGGCCTCGAAGCTGTCTGGCCCCCTCTGTGGGCCAACCCAGGCACAGACCCCACTCACACGCTGTGGCTCCCACCTGCTCTTGAGGGTATTCCAGTCGGACACCAGCTTCTGCAAGCTTTTCTTGTGCTTGAGGATGGCTGGCAGCTCTTCCTAGGCACAGGCAAGGGGAGGGAGGGGGTGAGTGGGCTAGGGTAGTGGGAGCTAGGGACCAGGGAGGCCGGGGACAGCAGGTAGGGTCACCTCACTCAGCCTGTTGAGAGGCTGCAGGACGTCCTTCTCCAGGTTCATCTCAAACTCGGCCAGGATGCGAGCCAGCTGGTTTTGAATGACACAGCTCATCTCCAGGGCCTTCCTGTGGACACAGCACCGTGGGCCCAGCTCCTATAGCCCCTCACCCCAATCTGGAGAGGCTGGGTGGGGCTTCCTCTCTCCCCATCACCTCCTGCCCCTTCTATGGCTCCTTTATCCTTGCTGAGCCCCACGCCCTCCCAGGCCTGCCTGTCCTCACTGACCAGGTCACTGTCCCCAGCCCAGACACTCTCCCCAGCCTCCCTTCCACTGGGGCTGCCCTCCCTGCCCTGGACCGCATTCCGGCTCAGATCCCTCCTTGGCCTGTCCAGGGGAAGGCTGAGGCCCCATCCGTGCTCACCCCATGCTGGAATCAGGGTCCAGCTCCTTGAAGCTCTCAGCCATCGCGGTGGAGAGGGCCATGAGCGGAAGCTTCTTCTGCAGGGCAGGGCAGGGCCAGCTGTGAGCGTGAGCCCCTGCCCTCACCTGCAGGCCTCCCTTCACCACTCACACTCATGGTGTGTCCCTCGGGGGTTCGACCCCACCAAGGTACTGGGCGTGGACAGGGGAGGAGGGAACCCAGGAGGACACCGCCACAAGCGAGAGTGGAAGCAGGATGACGACAAGGTACAGCAGGGGTGACCTCTTCCTGGGACCATGTAAAGAGCTCCTACCCCTCTGGGGCCCCCTTTCCCACTCCCAGAAGCCACTTGACTCCGGGGGAAGGAATGACCAAAGGCCATTACAACTGGGAAAACTAAGATCAGAAGGCCCGGAGTTTGCCAGGGTCACACAGTTGGAAGGAAAAGGGAAGAGCTGGGAAGAAGTCTAGAAGTGGGCCCCCACCCCCGCCTCAGGGCTTGTGTGTCTGATACAGCTACGGTGAAGCTCAGAACCGCTGCTGCTCCCTCCCTCCCCCGGAGCTCTGGCCTCACTGAATTACTGACCGATTCCAAAACCAATTCCCACGTAGAGAGCACCAGGTTTGGTCAGGTGGATCAGGGTTCAAATCTCAGTTCTGCCACTGATTAGCGTGCGTGACCCTGAGTGAGTCACTTTACCTCTGTAAGGCTCCGTTTCCTCATCTGTACCAGTGCTAATAAAGGCAGCCTCCTCCTAGCACTGTTGTCAGCACTGAGTGAGGCAATGCACTGACACATCTTAGCAACAGACTAACCGTGCATAAACCCTGCCTGTTGATTAATGCCAGTGAGTATCACCAGAAATCCAGCTCCAATGCTGCTTCCTTCGAGAAGCCCTCACAGACTGCCTAGTTGAGAGGGCCTGCTCCATTCTGATTGGACAAAGTTCAGGGGCAGTCAGAGCCTGACCTTGGCTCAGGGGATTGGTGCTGAGAGGAGGGCGGGGTCAAGAAGAGGATGGGGAAGACTTAGGGCCTCAAGAGTAGGGTCCCGAGGGGCCTGTGACAGAGCAGTCTTCACCAGCTTGGGGCCAGAGGTGCAGACTGGAAGGGAGGCCCAGTCCCAACCTCATTTCCCATTGGACAGAGGTGTCCTGCCAGGCCCCTTCTTCCCTGGGACCCCTACTCACCACCCGCTTGTCCATGTCCGCCCCGCTCTGGCCCTGCAGACAGGCCTGCAGCCGCTTGTGGACACTGTGGGCTGCCCGCTTGGCTGGCTCCAGCCGCTGCTCCACCTGGGAGGGGGCGTGGGCATTATGGATCCCAGGAGGTTGTTGTTGCCCCTCCCACTGCCCTTTCTCTTCCCCGATCCTGGGGACCCTATGGCCAACAGCTTGGGGAATGACTCAACTGAGGCCCCCAACTGGCGTCCCCGCCCGGCCCTCGGCTGATAGCCTGCACGGACCTGCCTCGCCACCCAAGGCCGGCCTGGGCACGTACCTGCTGGAGGTCCTCACCCAGGAACTCAGCAGTCTCCGGGGTGCTGTGAGGGGGATGGGTGGGGAAGAGCTTATGCTGAGCCGGCCCAGCTTAGGAAATCATCCCCCCAACAGGGTGCCTGGACCCCAGGTGCTTCCAGCACCCCTCCCAGTGGGGCCCGCCCTGGGTGGCCCGCTGGCCTCATCCCAGTCAGAGCACATTCCATGGGGACGGCACTAGGATACATGGCTTTTCCTCCTCCACCCAGGGCTGAGTCCCGAGAGAGAGTGGATGAAACCGAAGGGGAGACTGGGGGGGGGCACCCTAGGGCCCATCCTGTCTCATCTGCAGCCCTGGGAAGAGGAGGCCTGGGCTGGCCCCAAGAACGGGAAGTGTCTGAGCTCAGACTCTGGGGCTGCCAGTCACACAGAACGCTGGACTGGAGTGGTGGACAGACCCTGGGCCCCTGCCCAGGGACACGTGGGGACACAGGCCCAGAGCAAGGCAGCCTGACTGCCCGGGTCCACCCACAAAGGCATCTGTTCCAGTGTGAGACCAGAACCAGGTCTCCCCTGGGCCCAGAGATGGGAAACTCCCAATGCACGGGGAAGAGTAGAGAAGGCGGCCTGGGGGAGCTCCCCAAACTTCCGGCTTCCACTCCTCCAGCTCAGGGGCTGGGGATGGAACGGGGAGGCAGGAGATGTTTCCACCTGAGGCTGGGAAAGCAGAAGCAAGACAGAGAAGCAAGCCTCTGGGCTGGGGGGAGTGGGGCACACAACCCGACCGGACAGGAACAGGCCCCTCCCACCACGCCAGGACCCTCCTCCCTCAAGATCGGGGGCCCTGACCGCCCCTCCCCCCAAGCAACCAGAGATGGTTAACTGTCCCCATTGCACAGAGGGGACAAGTGAGGCCAGGAAGGAGCGTTCACTCTGGTGCCCACTGAGGCAGAGAAGGCTCAGCATCCTCGATCCTCCCCACACCCCACTCCAACCAGGGGCGGCGGGTGCCCCTTCCCCCAAGTGGCAGCGCCTTTCCCTCCTGCTCTGGCTGGGAGGCGGGGGTGGCCTTCAGAGGGAAGAGCGGTAGGGCTCTGATTAGTCAGAGGGTGGCTGTCCAGCTGTCTCCAGTCTCCCCCCTCCCCCGCCCCCCGCTCCTCCACCTTCCCTCGGGTCGTGCGGGGGTGAGCGTGGGACTGGAAGGAATGGAGTGGACACTCACCGTCCCAAGCTGCCCGTATGGGCCAGCTGCCGCATGCGATGCAGCTGCCTCTTCATCATCTTGGAAGTGGGCTGTTGGCCGCGGGGTCACGGCAGGGGTCGAGGGCCGGCAGCCCCCAGCCCAGCCTGCCTCTGCTGGCTGCGCTCTCGCCGGGGTTGGGTGGGCGGCGCTCTCCGCTTCCTGGGCCAGCGCGCTCCCGCTCGCGCTCGCTCCCGCCGCCCTGCTCGCGGCTCCGCCCCCGGCCCCCAGGTCACTCCTCTCTCCAAGTTTGGGTTCTCGCTCTCCCCGTCTTCCGGGCTCCCTTCGGCCCTGGCCGGCCCGGGGAGTGTAGGTCCGCCAGTCACCCCGCCGTCTACAGGTGGTGCGCGTGGCTCCTCCCCGGCCGCCTCACCCAGCCCAGCCGTGGTGGCGGGAAGCAGGTAAGCCCGCTCCTGCCACCGCGCCTGCCCCAAGTTCCTGCCCCACCCACCGGCCTGCCCGACCGGGGTATAAATAACCTTTGCAACCCTCTCAAAGGGGAAAGAAGCCTCCTTGCTTAAGAGCCCGAGGCCAAGGACAGGCCTTCCTGATCCATCTTGGCGCATCTGGGTCTTTCAAAGGATACTGCCCTGGACACCCCCCCACCCCCGCTTGGCCTGCCCCCTGCTGTGCGCCCTTGGACAACTCTCTGGCACTTGGGGCTTGTCTCTAACGGCCTGATGGGCCCGCTGTCCCGGCCCTGTCTGACCCAAAGAGTAGACGAGATCTGTTCCCTCCAGCGGCAGCGAGCACTCCCAGAGCAGTTCCCCCACACCCACCCTGCTCGCCCCCAGCCCCAGCCCCAGCCCCAGCCCGGACAGTGTTCCTCCATCTGTCAAGCCCCTTCTTCCCATAAACCTCCTCAGTCCCTGCCCTTCCTTCTTGTAAGTCAGCGATGTGGGTGCTGCTCTGTCCCTCCAGACTCAGTAGTAGTTACATCTTTGGTTCTCCACACAAAACAGCTGTGCATACAGCAGGTGCTCCATAACTGCTAGTTAACACACGACGAGAGTCTTTGGGAAACAGTAGGCTCTCCTTGCTCTGAGTAGCTGCACCCCTTAGGCATCAGGAGCCCAGGGGACTGGGGAAGAGGAAGGGACGCAGGGTGGGGTCCTGCTACAGGCACCATGCTTTTGTGCGCCCCCTACTGGGGAGCCTGGTCTGCAACCCAGGCATGTGCCCTGACTAGGAATCGAACCGCGACCCTTTGGCCTGAAGGCGGGCACTCAACCCGCTGAGCCACACCAGCCAGGGCGGGCACCACACCTTGATTTGCTGGAGCTGCATTTGGGTTTGAGGATCACTTGGACACCTACTCGTGTAAGTGGGCAGACTAGGCAGGACCTTGACCTCAGGCACCTCAGTGTTCCAGGGCCCAGGACAGGACCTGGCTCACAGCGGGCACTCGCTGGACCCTCTGTTCCCCACAGGGAGAGCCGGGCAGGCCCTGGAGGGGTGGGGAGGGACGGAGAACGATACCCCAGCTGCCCAAACCGGAAGCTCTCACCTGGGTGGAAGTCTGGCCAGAAGTTGGGAGGCTGCTGGATCGAAGGCTCAGGCCAGGATGAAGCACAGTTCCCTGCCCACTGCCCCTCCCCCAGTGGGAAGGCTCCTGGAGGGGATTCTAGAATGGGGGCAGGGCTTGAAGGATGCCTCCATGGAGGGGGACATCAGAGTCCGGGGTAGACCTGGCTTCTTACAGTGTGGGGCTGGGTCGCAGTGCCTGTCCCGTGCTCTCTATTGTCCTCACCGGCCAGAACCCAGAAGTCTGTGGTGGCCCAATGTCCCCTGTCTCTGCCATGGGGACAACCTATTGTGCGCAGAATCAGGGAACTGGAGACCCCCAAGCCAACAGCTTGACACCAGGTTGCCACCGTCCCGCCATCTGGGAAGTCTGCAGGCTGCACGGTGTCCCCACCCTGGTTCGGCCCCACCTGCGGCCCGGATGACGCTGGGTCTGGGCTTGTCCGCTTTCCCAGCTGTCCTGAAGGTCCCCAAGGGTACGGCTTCTATTGAGTACTCCTGTCCCTCCTAGATTTGCCCAGGCCTGAGCCCCAGCTCCAGCCCAGGGAGGGGTTGGGTGTACCTGTAGGCTGTAGCCAAGGCCGCCAAGGAAACACCCTGAGCCATGTAGTCAGGCCACAGGGGCTCCAGGCTCTCCTGCAGTCAGACCGAGGTCTCTGCAGGAAAGGCACCTGGCTCTTCTCCGTCCGGCTGGGGTGAGGCTGCTGTGCCTTTTGCGCGAGTAAATGGTACATTTTAGGGTGCGTTTCAGCTCGAGCACACTTGGGTGCTGAACCCTGAAAGGTTGGAAGCTCCACGGGTTGGATCCTGGGAATTTTGCACTCATGAATGTCAATCGGTGGACATTCGGATTGTGGTTTCAGAACTGCAAGTGCAGAAGTCACCGGCCAACCCCCGTTCTAGCCACAAGGCCATTCACACTGCACTGCAAGGGTGTCATTGACCTTGCTGGGTCCCCTCTTCGGGGCCTGGGTCCTGTGTGGCTCACGCTGAAGCCTCTGGGGCCTGGCAACATGTGCCTCGGTCACGGGAACTCAAAGTGCGGCTGACTTGAAACTCTGGTGAAGACCAATGGACACCTGTTTCCAACCCAAAGGGCAGCAAGAGCAGAGCTCCACCTCTCACTAGCTGGGTGACCTTGGGTGAGGAAGTTGACCTCTCTGGGCCTCGGTGTCCTCTTCAATAAAGTGGGACTAATAGGAACAGCATTGAGCTGTGGTGAGGACTGAGGGAGTCGGCACGTGAAATGCTCGGATCAGCGCCCTGTCTCTCATTCGGCCGGCAGTCAAGAGCAAAAAGGCCCTTTCCCGTCCCCGCCCCCCGTCCCCGCCCTGCCACCCCTAAACGTGTGCTGCCACCTTGGGACAGTGACTCCTAGCCTTGGACGCTTTATCAAGCACGTCCTCCAGTGAGTTGGTGCCGTCGCGCCTATTTAACAGGCGAGCAGACCGAGGCCGACTCAGAAAGCAGGTCTGAGACCAGATGGCCAACACCCACCCGTGCTCCCCTGCCGTGTGGGGGCCCAGCCCAGAGGCCCAGAGGTGCTGGCGCCTGCCCCCACCTTCCTCCCCGTGTGGCTGCTTTCAGGAGCCCAGAGGCCTGGTACAGGCCGCCTGAGAAGACCCGGCAGTCTGCAAAGTGGCTGCTGGGGAGGCTGCAGCAGGATGTGGGCGGGAGGCCGGTGGCTGGGCGGTGAGGTGGTGGTGGCAGGGGTCAGCTGTGGAGCTGCAGAACTGAGCAAAAGTGCCCCTTTTTAGACACTGACACATTGCTTGTCTGTGGTCTGCTGGTGCTGCCCCAAGAGGAGGCTTCCGCCCGCCCAGCGCACTGAGGCCCACAGTGTGATTTCTGGGGCTCTAGGGCTTCCTTGCCTCCGCAAAAGCCCTTCGCAGGAGCCCCTGGGGCGGGGACCGAGGCGCAGCCTGGATGGCCCTAGAGCCTGACCCTCAGCACCACCCGCAGGGCAGGGCAGCTGTCACGGCTGAGTGTGTGTGTGCGTGTGTGTTTGTGTGTGGGAGTGCACGTGTAGGTTCAGGAGGCTGGTGACAATGGTCTGGGTTCTAAAGCTCGGATGACACCAACGCCACTTGAGGATGTGCTGAAGACAGAACAAAAAGTGGCCTTATATTCAGTGCAGCCTGAGCCTCAGGTTCTCTTCCATGGGGCGGTTACGAGGACTAAGGGGGGTGCACGCAGCAGCGGCAGTGACTGCCAGGCCTGGGGCTGGCCCCTGGTGCCCGCTGCGCTGCGCCTTCGCCCTGCCAGAGGCCCACAGAGGCTGGGGCAGGTGCATCAGGAGGACAGCAGGACAGACTCCCCAGGCGAGCAGCAGCTCGTTTCTCTTGGCTTGTCGAGAACAGATGAGCCGTGTGCTGCGGTCGCTAAAAAAAAAAGCCACTGTTGCTAGCCACACAAGTAGTTAAGTGGAAGTGTGGCTTCAAGGTCTGGGAAGTCCCGGTGCTCCTGGGGTGGCAGTTGGGGGTCACCCCTCAAGAGGCAGAGCACACTCCCTCCCTGTGGCCCCGTTCCCACCTGTGGTCGCCTGCGCTGGGCTCTGGACCTATGTCTGAGCTGAAACACGGCCTGGGGACTGGCTCCTAGGGGGAAGCCAAGGGTCCCTCCTCTGACCAGAACCCCTGGCCCGGCCCCTCACAGATTTAGGCCTCACTGGGCACCTAACGCCCCTCCCGCCCGCCCAGCTGTCAGCGTGGTGTGCTGAGCTGCTGGCTCATGGGCTTCACGCTGGGCTGTGAGCTGAGGACAGGGGCTGCCACAGAGGCACCTGCAGGATGGACAGTTGGATGGACAGACTAGGAACGAGGGGGGAGGGAGGTCTGAAAGGCAGAAGGGGCCCCCGTCCCTGTAACATTTGGTCACTCCACGCTGGCATCCTGGGGGATCCTTTGCCCAGACTTCAGAGGGTCCTTATAGCTCATAAGGTCCCTCCTACCTTTTCAAGCAATGAACCTGAAGGCCAGAGCAGGAAGGGCCCTGCTCAAAGCAACGCAGCAAGCCAGGGACCCCACCGGAAGCAGTCCGGCTCCCAGCGGGCAGTCACCCCCACCCCCACCCCAGCCCGCTGTCCTGCGTTGGCCGCCCAGAGACTGCTCTCCATATGGTGCTGCTGGGACCCTAGGGCGACCTTGCAGGGAATGTGGTTGTTTCACTTAGAAGGAAGAACCTTCCAACTAGTCTCTTGAGACATCTCAAGTGTTCAGGTCTGCCTGGGGGGAGGGGAACAGGAGCTGGGAGGACAGTGTCCAAGGGTCCAGCAGGTGAGGAGCTGGAAGTGCCACTCCTGTCCCCTTGGCAGCATGGCAGATGTGCAGAAGCCTTCCCCATGCCCTGCAGCGTCGCTCGGCACAGAAAAGCATCCTCATTTGCCGAATGGAAGCTGCAGAGCTGGAGGTGCTGGGCCCTGGGAACCCCTGTGGGCTGGGCTGTCCTCCAGCACTTCTCAGCAGCATCTAAGGGAAGGGGTTTGGTGGCGGAGTCCGGGCTGGGGAACGAGAGACTGGTTTCGTAAATGCAGGACTTCCCAGTGTCTGCAAAGCAGAAATGACTGCGGCCTGGAGGGCAGGCTCCACGCCGTGGGGCGATTCCCAGTACTAACGCCCCCTCGCTCAGCTCAGCGCTGGTTGGCTCTCTCAGCTGCAGCCTCTAAGCCCCTCCCTGGGCCCGGACCCCAGCCTCCCAGTGAAAACACCCATAACGATAACGCCAGGGGGAAGTGCGCTGCAGCTGGGGGTGGGGCAGGGTCCTCGGGCCTCTCCAGAAACAAGCTGCAGCCGGCACCCTGCTTCCGGGGAGCAGCCTCCGGGGAAAGGGAGAAGCCGAGGCACGGGCCCGGGGCGGGGCTGCCGCGCAGTTGTTGTGACGGCTGAGTGCGGCGGGAGGAAGTGAGCAGCAGCCTGGGCTCCTGGCGGCCGGAGCGAGCCCCGCTCTCTTCCAGCTGGTGCGGCTCTGGGCCCGCCGCAGCCCAGAGCCCTTTGGTGACTCAGCACTGGCCGCAGGCCCCCAAGAGGGGCCTCTTCCTGGACAGGGCTTGGGGGGTGGGGAGAGGAACCGTGCCTGATCACCCAGGCAGAGTGGTCTGCGGGGCAGCCCGGGCCCTCCCACTCCTGGACACCTCCCGTCTCCCTCCACCTCAGCAGGGCCAGAGCCACTGGTCCAGGAAAAGGACATTTTATTTCCATAAATACTCCTGCTCACACTCACACACTGACCCGCGTCTGCCCACGGACGGATGGCTGCCCGGAGATGAGACAACGGCAGGAGGCGGCCAGGGCAGGCCCTCCTTCAGCCAGAGGCCCCGCTGCCCCCAGCTGGGGCCCTGCCTCTGGCATTGCCCTTGGGCCAGCAGTCACCGAGTCCCCATGGCTCCTCAAGAGGCCTGACAGCAAAGAGGCCCAGGTACAGGGAGACCCCTAGAGGACAGGTGGGCATCCCCCAACTGGGGCCCCTGAGAGGGCAAACCCAGGGCCGACCAGAAGGAAGAGCTGAGAGTCAAACCACACACCAAGAGTGCAAACAGCTGGGGGTGCAGGCGCCACCCCCGTAGTCACCCAGTTCCTGCAGAGGAGGCCTGAGCTGGTCCCTGGCTCCAGCATGGCCCCAAGTTATGGCTGGGCCTTCCCATAAGGCATAAGGACAGGCGGGGATGACCCCACCCCAGGCTGGGGTCAGGGCTGGGCCTGAGGTCCTGGCCCTCGCCCTGCAGCCATGCTTCCTCCAACAACCCCAAGTCCTTCCAGGGCCATGCAGCCCTTCTGGCTCCAGGCCCCCCCCTGCAGTGAAGTCCCCAGTAGTGCAAACCCAGGCCCAGCCTCCTGCTGGGTTTGGCTCAGCAGAGGGGGATTAAAGAAGGAGGGGGCCACGGGGGAGAGGGGAGAAGCACCAGGCAGAGGGGCTATGGCCACGGGGACAAAGGGTGTCCTGGGCCACAACTGCCTCCTACGCAGGCTAGCCAGCGGCCAGTCCTGTTGTCCCCTCCTCCTCTCCCCTCCCCTCCCTGTTCTAGAGGCTCCCCCAGGTCTCGGGTGGGGGGAACTGGTCCACATCCCCCATCTCGTTGTAGGTCTGGTCGCCCATGGTGAAGAGGAGCTTGTAGCGGAGGCGCACCTTTTCCTGGGGCAGAAACGGTGAAGTCAGAGGGTCAGAGGTGGAGAGAGGGCCGCCCCCACCCCCCAGCAGGGCCCCGTCACAGCTGGGCCCTCACCTTCTGGGGGTTGGCGAGGAGCAGGACCTGGGTGATAGCCGAGGGGTGGACGATGGGGTTGAACGCAGGCAGCTCTGTGCCCGAGGGCGGCTGCAGCTTCACCTTCATGACCTGCGCACAGGAGAGCGGCGGGGCAGCGAGCCCTGGCTCCTCTTCCCCACCCCCCAGGAGCCAGGCCCGGCCCACCCGCAGTTCCTCTTCTGGGGGCCTGGTGCCTTCTACTCCACGTCCCCCAGGAAGAGAGAGACCCGCTCCCAGCTGGCCCCCATCCAGCCCGAGTCACCCTGCCTTGAGAGGAGGGAGGCACGACTGTGTCACCTTGGGGACAGCTGACTGGAACACGATGTTGCGGATGGGCTGGGGGGCGGTGCTCAGCATGGAAACCACCACCACCAGCACGTCCGAGCGCCCGGGCAGTGGGTCACGAGCGAAGTGGAAGAGGACCCGGAAGCCATGCTGGTCGTACACGGTGACCGGCAAGATGCTGCCTGGCAGGGGAAGGGAGGGGGTTGATGGGGGTGCTGGACTGGAGCCCGAGCACCTCTGACCAGCTCCCGCACCTGACTCACGTCACGGGCTCACTGGTCGGCCGTGAACATGCGGACCAACACACAAACTTGGGTCCTTGCCTCAACCCTAGGCGGCAGTGCAGCCAGGGGTACAGGCTGGAGCCTGGGTGGGGCGGGTGAGCTTGTAGTGTGATGGCAGAGGGAAGACACCTAGCCAGGAGCTCAGCCCCACGTGGGTGGGCCTCTGCCGATGCCACACACGTGGCTGCTTCCCAGGGTGCTGGAGTGAAGGACTGTGGGAGAGCTGGGGCCCCGTTCTCACGGTGTGACCCCAGGCCCATGGCTCTGCTTCTCAGGGGCCCCCTTACTGGCAAGATGACCCCCTGGGGACAGAGGGCTGGTGCCCGTGTCACAGTGAGTTCCCCAGAGGGAAGAGGCTGCAAAGACTGGCCCACCGGTGCAGGGCCTGGGGCTGCTGGGCCCCCACTGCTCCCGGGCAGGAGAAGCCCAGACCTAGGTCTGGGTCCTTGTCCTGGTTTGGCTTTGTGACCTCGGGGAGGCCCCAACCCTCGGCGTCCTGGCTCTGCCATCCCAGAGGAGGAGCCAGGGGCCACCTATCAGAAGTCCTCTTGCCTGTGACAGGGAGTGTGCACCACAATTTTGCAGCCACTCGGGGACAGATGAGGAGGCTGAGTGCTGGGGAGGGGAGGGGTCTCGTCCAGAGCCCCCACATAGCTGCATCAGGTGGTGGGGCTGGGAAGAAAGTCCCACTTCCCCACCTGCTCCCCCAGAAAGAGCTCCTGAAGGGCCCATGAGGCGGGAGGTGCTGCTGGGCAGTGGGCTGGCCCAGCCCAGCTGGTACCTGCTCGTGCACCCACCCCACTCACTGGGTTTGATGGACTCCAGGGGCACAGTGACGCTGGCCAGCGAGAGCTCGGTCTGTGCGGGGTGCTGCAGGGGCCTGGAGGGCTCGGGGGACCCGGTGTGGAGGCTGGCGGCACTGGAGCTGGGCGAGCTGCAGCTGCTTTTATTCTGCAGGTCCCGGAGCGTAAGCCGGGGGGCTGGCTGCTGCTTCTCCCTTATTGGGGGACAGTGCGTTGACAGATGACTCCTCGGTGGCCAAGACATCGGCGGCAGAGGGAAGGCTGGGCTTCCTGTCTGTCCCTGACATCTCCCTGTCCCCCTGACACCTTGACACAGCGGCTCTGTCTCCCTCTCCCTCCCCTGCCCACTCGGGCTCAGTGTCCTCCTCACGGTGGGGGTGGGCCTTCGTCTTGTTCTGTGCCAGGACACCCGGGGGCAGGCGTGGGAGTGGGGTGTAGGCCCCTGCCTCTCGCACACCCTGTGCTCTGTGGGACAGGCCCCGAGCCTCCCTCAGGCCCAGTGCAGCACTGGGCATAAGGCGGCACCCTGCGGCCGCTGCTCACAGGGACAGCCTGGCACGGGGCCTCTCCCTGAGGGGTCTCGGACGGGGAGGGCCCCCCCATGCCAGCCCAGGTGCGCCCTCACCACCGCACTTGCTGGGACTCCGGGGGCAGTGACTGCTGCAGCAGGGTCTTCCCCAGGAGGTCCAGGTCGTCCAGACCACTGCTCACCGGCAGGGGCGCCTTCACGGGGGACCAGCTGTCTGCGCTGGGTGCCGGAGCAGGGGCCGAGGGCTCAGCACCGTCAGATGACTGTGGGGCATACGAAGGTGTGGGGGGTGAGGTGGGACTGAAAAGATGTCCTCTGTCCTGTGCTGCCAAAGAGGCCCCCTCCCCTCCCTGCAGATGACACCTGGGGGCAAGCAGCAGGGATGGGGACCACATTCCTGCCAGACCCGACCCCTCTCACTCCAGGGCCATCAGTGGGTCTGGGACTCTGCTGAAGAAACTGTCACGTTCCAGGGTGCTCAAAGTCACTCTTAGGAGGAAAGGAGTAATAAGGAAGCCCCAACTCAACCCAGTGGAGGCCTAAGGCTGAGACTGCATGGAGGTGCGCCTGGAGGTGAGAGGACCTCTGGCCTTTCTCCGCCCGGGGACTGGCGCCGTGGCCCCCAGGCCACCCCCTGCCCGGGCCCTGCGGCTCATCTCTCCTCTCACTGCCCCTCAGGTGGCCCCCCCAGACCCCTCACCAGGAAGGGCCAGGCTGGCCCCGGCCCCTCCTACCTGGAAGCTGTTCCATCCAGCTCCGTCCCAGCTTGGGCCTGGAGGGGGTGTGGGGTCACTGAGGCCTGCAGGGACAAGACAGAGGTAAAGGAGCTGGGTCCCGGGGCAGAGGTGACAGAGCTGGGGAGAGAGCCTTCCTCTGAGGGGCTCAGCTCACAGGGAACCCCCCCCCCCAACTTCAGCACTTTTAGAGGGAACCAGTCAGAGCAGAAGTAGGAAGCAAAAATCTGGGCAGCCTGTTTTCCAGGCCCATATTTGCTTCCTCTCTTGCTGCTCAGAAGCCAACTCAACTACAGATGTTAGGACTTTCACCTTCGTTCATCAGCCCGCAGCTGCCGGTGGAAGTGTGTGTGTGCAGGGTGAGGGAGATACCACGTGAGGTTCCTGACCTTGCAGGTCTGGGCGGGCAGGGGTCGGCAACCTGCCCACCAGTGGCCAACCAGAGGGCTGCCCTGAGTGTCAGAGGTCGCCGTGTGCAGTGAACGGGGCCCTGGGCCCAGGCCTGCCCCAGGGTCGGAGCAGCCATGGGCAAGGTGCTGGCTGGGCCGTAGGGGCCCCACGTGCACCATGCAGGGTGGACTGGGTCAGACCGGGAAGGCCCACCCGCCCTGGCATGTGCCAGCCAGGCTGGCCGAGCAGTGTCAGAGGGAGCGGTGGACCTTTGGAAGGCTGCTGATTGGTAGAAGGCAGTAGGTCACCAAGCAGTCTGACCTCTGCCTGCTCTGACACACACCCCAGCCAAGTTCACCCCAGATTTTACCCAGAGAAGACAAGCTATCCTGTTTCAGCAAACCCTGAATAAGTGAGGCCTGGCCTGAAGCATCACGTGACCCCCAAAAACAAGGCGCAGGAGGCGACGACCATTGGGTTTCTCCCTCTGGACAGACAACTCTGCCACCAGGGACACAGGTGGTAACGGAGAATGTTCCTTACAGAGCGTCAGACGCTTCTGACCCGGGTCTCACTTAATCCTCAAGACAACAGGAAAAGGCAGGAGTGGGGTGCTCATCCCTCTTTTAGAGAGGAGAACGGAGATTCTCAGAGGAATTAAGTAACTTGCCCGAGGTCACAGAGCTGGACTGTGGCAGAGTCGGGACTTGGACAGAGCATGGACTAATTTCGGGAGTTTAAACACTGCTCTGTCACTTAGCTGTGTGACCCCCCCACTGGTGACAACCTCCAGGTGCCCCATCTGTGAAATGAAGACAGCAGCACCCACATCAGAGGACGCTATAATAAATCAGACAGATCCACCGCTGTGCCCCAAGAGTGCCTTACGCCCTCTCTGAAAGACAGGAAGTCCTCACTACCGCCCCTGCCCTGCCCCCACCCCTCACCCTTCCTGCCACAGGGAACCAGTTAGGAAAAGCCCCTTGTGGCCCCAGGGCCTCCTCCACCCCGCAGAGCTGGGGTGCTGTCCAGGCACTTCTGGTTCCTGATCCCACATTTTCTTTGCCTTTGAGAAGAAACCAGAGGAAGCTGGAGGCTCACTCCTCTGCTGAAGCAACAGGGGGACAGGAAGTGTATGGCACACCTCGCTTCTCATGAGGAGGTGGCTCTGCCACCGCCACCCACGGGGGCAGGCCACACACAACAAACACCCAGCTGGCGCTGTGGGGGAAGGTGAGGAGGAGCTCGGTCTGGCCCTGATGTCCTTCCCCTCCCTGTAAACCAAGGCGGGGACTGTTCACAGAACCTCCCCAGCCCCCTCCCCCAAGGATGGGCAGGTGGGTAGGACTCACAAGCAGCCCTGTGGGCGGAGCCTCCTAAGAGGGGTGCCGGCTGGGGGACCCAGGGACCCATGGAGAGGAACGGAACCTGGTCCGCCACCACCCCGCCGTCCCTCCAAGCCCCCTTCTCCCTCTTCCAACCAGGGAGCAGAGCCAGAGCGGCGGACTGGCTCAGAGTGAGGCCTCGGAGTCACAGCGGCCTGCAAGCCGCCAGCCTGCCCAGCCTTGCTCCCACCCGAGTCTGCTGGCAGCCCCCAGTGTGTGGGATGGGTGGAGGCGGGAGGTCTGAGATAAACCCCTTAAACCCGGGAACCCCAGCGCTCCATCGCTCCTGCAGGTCCCTCGGGTTTGGTTTTCACTTCAGAACCGGCTCAGGAGAACTCGGTCTTACTCCTGGTTTCCAAGTTAGGTTCCCAACACACCCTTCAAGATCCCTTTGACAGAGCCCGACCACGTCTCTATTTTTACATCTTCAGGGCTGTGAGGGGGCTGCTACTGCACTCTCCTGCTCCTGAGCTCTAGAGTCTGGGAACCCCAAACTGCCTGGATGGCTGGGCACCTCCTGCTTCTCCCCAGGGGGAGCCCAGTCCCCCGTCAGGCTCTGGAGCCCTGAGCCCACAGGGCAATGACACAGGTCTGGGTCACGGAGCGAGGCGTGTTCTGGAGCAAGCTGCCCTGGAGCTTCTGGGCTGCGTTCTCTCTTCCTCTCAGTAGGTGGGGGTGCATCTGAACTTTTGTCTGGGCAGCACCCAGGTCCGGGCTCTAACCTGCTGCAGGAGAATCCCTCCCTCCCTCCGTCCCTCCCTCCTTCCCTCCCCCTCTCTCCCCCTCTCTCCCTCTCTCTCTCCCTCTCTCCCTCTCTCCCTCTTTCTCTCTCTCTCTCTCTCTCAGTCTTCCCCTGGAGCCTGGGTGTTGCCGGCTTACCAGGTTCCAGGCTGGCCAGGCTCACCCTTTGACTGTCTGACCTCGCACAAGCTCCTTGATTTCCTTGATCCTCAGCTTCCTCAGTGGTCAAACCGGCCCGTGCTTCAGAGCACACGGGGTGGGGGAGCCACACGCTGACCCAGCAGGCTCTGAAGGCAGCGGCAGCACCCCCACCTGCAGCTGAGCCCACCCTCCTCTGCGCCTGGCCCACGCTCACCCAGAGACATGAGCTCATCATCCAGCAGGGAGACGGAGGCGCTGGGCTGCTCGGGGCTGGCCTGGTCCCCGGGGCAGGAGGGCCTGGCTGGGGAGGCGGTGCCCGTGGGAGGGAGATCCAGGCCTGAGAGGTCCAACAGGGCCGAGGTGCTGCCTAGGGTAGGAAAGGACAGTCAGGCACGGCCTGGGGGATGACAGTCAGGTCCTCGGGGTCCCTGGGAATGGAGGGGCAGCAAACTGACCCCAACCCCTCACAACTCTTCTGCCTCCCCCTCCCTGGCCACCCGGTCCTTACGCCTAATTCTGCCCAAGTCCTTTCTTCAGCACATGCTGCTACTCCTACCTGCAATGGATTTCCTACTTCCGTCTACCGTACCCTCTGAGGCCCTGCTTAAACTCCGCTACTTCTGTGTCTCGTCCTGCCCCCAGCTCTCCCCGAAAAGCCAATTCTAACAGCCTCTATGGTTCCCTGAGCTGTCATTTCACCACTATTGGAACTGAGCTGGAATGTTTATATGTCAAACCCTCCCTACCACCTTCTGATAATTAAACTAAGCCTTGGGGGAGGGTGTTAAAACAGGTCCTGATTTGTCAGAGGAAAGAAAGGCATCCCTTCTTCTGCTGGCCCTCGGCTCCCTCCGCGTCCCACATCCAGACTTCCGCCCCCCCCCCCACTGCAGGCTTGGCACAGACTCCCTCCCCAGGGGCCTTCCCCATCTTAAGGGGCCAAGGTCTCCCTGGCGGTCACGGCGACCAGCTCTGGGACCACTGCACCACCCTGGACTCCCTGGTTCCCTCCATCCCAGCGGGCCCCTCCCTAGCTCTCCTGCCGCCTCCTCACCAGGGATGGAGCTGGCAGCGGCCTCTCCGTTGACCTCCTCGCCCCACACCAGCTGCTTGTACAGGTTGATCACCTGGGTGAGGCTGTCGTTGGCCTGCAGGATCTCCGCTGGAGTGGGCCGGGGGAGAGGAGCTGGTGTGAAGGGGTGTGGGGGCCTCTGGAAGGAGACCAGCACCCCACATCCATCCCAGAGCCCATGAGGGGGTAGGATGGCAGGTGTCCCATCTCATCTACTCAGACTGAGGCCCCTGCTCCCCCGTATCCACTGCTTCCCCCACACTGCTGCGGGGCAGCCCCTGAACACCAGCAACGCTCCCCACTCTGGCCTCCACATGGCTCTGAGGTCTAGATAACCCCCGATCTCAGCGTGGCTTCACCCCTTCCTGCCTTCAGGTCTTCACCCAAAAGCCCCTTTGGAGAGGCTTTCCTTGATCCCGCCCCACACTACGCAGCCCCCTCCCTGCTTGCTCATCTCCCGTCACTCAGTGCCGCCTGATGAACAGCCACTGCTCAGTCCTGGGTCACAGTCTGCCCTCTCATTAGGCTACAAGCTGCACGAGGTTGTGGCTTCTGTCGAGTCTGATCACTGCCACATCCTGAGGGAGGCGGAACCTGTCGGGCACACACTAGGCCCTCGTCAGTGTCACCTCCTGGGGAGCCAAGGCTGGGAGGGACCTGACCAGCAAGCCTCTTGGGGGGCCAGGCCCCTGGCCTACGGGAGGCCCTCAGTGAGCTCCTGCTGAAGGAGGGGTTCAGACGGCACCCAGACCGATGCCCACGAGGCCCTGCTGATGTGGGAGCAGAGAACAGGACCGGAGCCTGATCTGTAACCCTCACCAGGGAGGCAGTGTCTGCAGGGAGAGTCCTGATCCACCCTGGTTCTGCCACTGTTCTGCTCTGTGATCCAGAAAAGTCTCTCCCCTCCCTTAGCCCTTCCTGTGAAACGGAAGGATTTTCCCTCCTGTGTAGCTTGTGGGCAGTAAATGAAGTGTCTGTCAGGGGCTTGGCCCTGAGGGTCCTTCAACCATGTGACCCCTGCTCTCGGCTTCCTTCCTCCTCACCTCAGAGAAACCAAGGTCAGCGCTGGAGAAGGGGGCCCCCTGGTGGTGGCTCCTTTCAGTTGCAGGTACTCAACAGGGGATGGGGGAGGTGGGGAAGAGGTGGAGGGACGGGCCAGCTCCGCTCACCCAAGGCCTCATCATTGTCCTCTGTGTCACTGGCCAGTCGGAAGAGTGTGGGCCGCATCCGCTCGCAGCGCTGGTAGAGTTCCTGCGGGCAGCGGGTGGGGAGGTCAGGGCCGGCGGGGCCGGGGTGGCCTGGGGCAGGGTGGAGACAGGCGCACCTTCATCAGGTCCTCACTGCTGCGGGCTGCGGCGCCGCCCTGGCTGTGGCTCATCACCATCTCCGTCAGCAGTTTCACGTTGTTGTTCACTTCCTCAATGGCGCTCGCCCGCTTCGAGATCTTCTCCATCCGCTTCTGGTCCTGGGGAGGCATCGGCAAACGGCGCTGACCTGCGCGCCACGCACCGCCCACACCGCGCTGTCGGTGGCAGCTGCCCGCAGGGTGCTGGGGCAGACGCAGGCAAGAGCCCCTCGTGCCCGGGATAGGGCAGTCTGGTCCAAGAAGCCCTGGGCCAACCCTGCTCAGTTCCCGTCCTCCAGCCCACGGCCCTGACCCGGGCCTCTGCATAGGCCCCTAAGAACTCCCTGGAATCTTCAGAAGCGGCCCAGGCTCTCCTCCACACTTGCCGGGGATTCTGGAGGACTGTGCCTGGTCCTACACCTGTGGTTCTCCATGAGCCTTGCCTTCCTCAAGTTTGTCTCTTGAAAGGAAGTTCCTGTACTTGAAAGGCCTCACAGGTCACCAAGTGCCATCTGCATGCTAGTGCAGTCACCCCTCTGAGTGTCTGTAACGCCTGGCGAACCATAGGGCCTTGAAAGGCCACTGCAGCAAGTGCCCCTGCGACCCAGGCCAACCCTTCTTCCCACGCAGGCTCCCCCCTTGGGAGGGAAAGGTGGGCTTGTGCTGTGCTGTCCACTGCCTTGCCCTCCTGGCGCAGGGCGGGTCCCCGACCTTCTCCCGGCTGAGAGGGTGCGCGACGTGCCTTTGAAAGGCCACCCAGAACTGCGCTCTGGGTCTCTGGACTGCGAATCTTTTTGATGACTTGCCTTTGTCAATGAAAAGCGTTTTAGCACACACCCATGATATATGTATACAGATGGTCCCAACTTAGGACTCTTTGATCATGCAAAAGTGATAGGCATAATACGCCCCATGACCGTCAAAAACAGGCCTTGGGTCAGGTGACTTTGCCTAGCTCTAGGCCAATGAGTGTTCTGCGCATGTGTATGGGGGGTGCTGGGCCAACGTTTGAGCTGCGTGATCAAGTTCAGTAGGTTAGATGGATTAATCACGTTTCCACTTACAAGATTTTCTTTCTTTTTTTCTTTTTTTTTTAAAGATTTTATTTATTTATTTTTAGAGAGGGAAGGGAGACGGAGAGAGAGAGAAACATCAATGTGCGGTTGCTGGGGGACATGGCCTGCAACCCAGGCATGTGCCCCGACTGGGAATCGAACCTGTGATACCTGGTTCGCAGCCCGCGCTCAATCCACTGAGCTACGCCAGCCAGGGCCACTTACAAGATTTTCAATTTACAATGGATTTATTGAGACATAGCCCCACGGCAAGTCAACAAGCATGGTATTTATTTATAAATTAAACACAATGATTCCCTCTCTCTCATACATACACACTCCGAATGTAGTAAAGACTAATTTATCTCATTTTCATGGGAGAGTCAGCCTTGCAGAAGCCTACCCATCCAGGGCAGATGAGCTCGGCTTCTGGGAAATTCTTCCCTCTAAATGGGGGACGCAGCTCAGCCCACGGGGGTCCCCCAGAGTCAGCCAGCCCTCTCACTGCCAGAACAGCCCCTTAGTGGGGTCGCTGCAGAGTTCCTCATACGCGCATGTGCAACCCCACCTTGGCAACCCAGCTCAACCCCTCTATCCCGCCTCCTCCCTGGGCCCGGGCTCAGCCATCACCTCCTGCACCATCTCCTTGATGAGTTTGTTGGCCGCTCGGAGGTCCTCGGGGTGGGAGCTCTTCAGCAGGCGGGCCAGCATCTGCGCGGACAGACAGAGGGCAGTGACCCTGACGGCAGAGCCTGGGCCTTGACTCACGCGCCGGCTCCTCCCTTCCTGGCTGCGGGGCCCGTCACCTAGGCTCTCTGAGACACGGCGAGAAACCTACTGACACCTGCTGGGGTGGCCACAGGACAATTGGGACACTGCACTAAGTGTCTTCCACCAGCTCCCGGCAGAAATAGGTTCTCAACAAATGGTGCCAGACATTCCACTAGCACCACTCGAGAGCCGCTCGGAAGGACGCACGGGAAACAGCAGTGGGTACTCGCCGGGACTATATCTTACTCCTTCGGTGCTGTTTAATCTCTTGCCTATGAACACATTTCTTTAACAAAAAAACTAATGAAGTGACTGTTTAAAGGGTCACAGACGTACAGACATGCAAACTCCTGGTCACCCTACGAAATGCCCTCAAGCCAGCCTCAGGGACACGAGGCACACTCATGTTTACTACCTATGAGGGTGCTGCACGGGGCGCTCCGCATGCAGGGAGTGCTCACCAGATGGCAGCTGTCACCTGCTACAGTGGCCATGCTCATCCTGAGCCTCTGCTCCAAGGGCAGGGTGACCAGGGACTGGAATTCTGTGACGCCCAAAGTGGGCCCCAGAGCCCTCACCGGCCCGTCTCACCTTGGATTTCTCCTCATCTTCGAAGATCACATTCTTGGGCCGAGGAGGAGGGAGGGGAAAGACGGCATCATCCGGAAGCTTGGGGTCGGACTTCACTATCCCTGTAGTGGGTGGGTGGTGGGAAGGCTGTCAAATGGGCCCGGGCCCAGGCCCAGGGGCAGGGTGTGAGACAGGGACAGGGCCAGGCCAGCGCAGGAAGGAAGGGGGAGGGCAGTCTTTCTCCAGCGTGCTGGCTCTAGACCTCGGGGGACCAGGGCCTGCTCCTGACCTACCGTGATGGACCGCATGGGGAAGAGTCTGGACACCTATATTTTGAGGCCACTTTCTCAGGAGAAGCCCAACCCGAACCCACCTTCTCTGCACCCAAGTAGCCTCAGGCAGAGCAACAAAGAGGCCTCACTGGCCACACGTTCTTGAGAAGTTAAGGGCCAGAAGCGAGGGTCTGGCTTGCTGCAGCCCAGCTCAGGGGGGCGGGGGCGCGCCACGCCCCGGGCTCTGGCGCCTCACCTTGCTTCTTGAGCATCTGGTAGGCCTCTGCGATCTTCGCCTCCTCGGGCAGGCCGACCGTCCAGCTGTAGAGGAGCTCTAAGGTCTTGTTCTTCACCTTCTCCGACGTCCGAGAGCCCAGGTACTTCCAAGACCAAGGGGAGAGGAGACCCTTGACCCTGGCTGACCTCGGTCATTGCAAGCCCAGCTCCACCCCCAACCTAGTTCTCTCCCCAGAAGCCCCTCAGAGACCTGGCCTGAGGGTCCTCACATCCCAGCCCGGTACAGACGGAGCTCAGCTCTGTCACTCATCAGCTGTGTGAACTGTGTGCCTCAGTTTCCCCGCTGCTGAGGGTGGATGATAACAGTGGCGCTGTAGTGAGGACGCAGAGCTGAGGCACGGCCCCATGCCCGCCCATGTAAAACTTGACTTCGTGACCTCAGGGAGGAGGAGCCACCGGACTGACCAGGGAAGGGGCAGCTGCGGAGGCGCGCGGCCCCGGGCCCCACTCAGCCTCCCAGCAGTGAAGCCGGCTGAGGGAACTGGCTTTCACACCCGTCACCTTCGGGGAGAGTGGGGAGGAGAGCCGGGTCATTCAGCCGCTCTGGTCAGCAGGTCTGAGTGAGGAAGGGCGACGGGGGTGGGACCTCACCCAAGGGGCACCACACATGTCCATGACCTATGGGAGGACTCCTCGGGCCAAGGTGGGGGCGTGGCCCATCTGGAACCAGCAGGCTCTGTCACTCAGGTTTGGGGCCTCAGCATTCAAAGCCTTACAGGGGCCACTCTTGTGAGGTGGGGACAGGGAGACCCTCCGCTACAGCCCAGAGACCCCGGTGGGCACCATGGCCAGGTCCACAGTGAGAGAGTGCGGAGCCAGAGCGGCCCGTGCCGGGGCAGCCGCGTGCACCCCCTGCCACGGTCCCTCCTTCGGTGCCGAGCAGCTGCAGGGCTGGCCCGCCACCTGCCAGCGGAAGCACTCGTCCTGGACATCAGCCGTCCCGGACTCTGCCGAGTCAGCCGGCCCAGGAGAAAGGGTCTGCATTTGCGCCAGGCCTAAACTCTAAAGGGGGCTGAGGCAGCTGTAGGTATGGGAGCCCCAGCAGGAGGCCCCGGGGTGAGGTACACTCCACTGCCCCTGTCTGACGGTGCGGCTCTGAGCTTGGGCCAGGAGCACCCACCTTGGGAGACACGACCTTGATGAGCTCGTTGAGAAAGCGGAACTTGCCCACCTCATCATGGAACCTCTTGCCGCAGTTCTTCATGCACGTTTCCAGCACCTGGGGGAGGTGGGGTGCGGGACCCCAGGGAGGGTCAGAACAGGCGGCCTCCCTCCCACTCCCTCGCAGGGCCCGGGTGTTATGAGGGAGAAAGTAACTGGCGAGGACAAGAGGACTCCGAAGGTCAGAGGCCCCGACACCAATCACCTCCCCTTGTAGGGGTGAGGCTCCGCTGCAGCCCCTCCATGACTTGGCCACATCCAAGTACCACTCGTGAATTATCTTCTTACTATGTTCCTTTGATTGTCTTTTTAAACTTACATTGGCACCCTCTACCTTTGTCTTACCCTAAGCTATGTATCTGTGAAATCGTAGGACTAATGTGCATTTGAGAAAAAAAATGAAAAAATTAATGTGTTAAAACAAATACATAACTATCGAAAGGGAAACAGTTCATTACCGTCACCTAAAATCAGCCTGGCTGTATAGCTGGCTGCTGTGTGGCCAATGCCCGGGGCCACAGACAGCACACCCTGAGATGTCCTGCTGTCAGCACAGCTTGAGACCTCTGGCCTGAGCCCCCGTCCCTCCTCACACTCCCGCGTGAAGGACAGCACCACCCTGTGCCTGGAGATACCAATGGGCTGGGCTGACCCTGCTACGCACCTGGGAGCTTTGGAAACATGCAGACTCCTGGGTGCGAGGACTTCAGTTCTGACTCAGTAGCTCTGGGGCGGGGCCCGCCTCAGCCTCCTGGGGATCTGAGGCCCAGCTGGAGCGGGGGACCCCTGGACTCGATGACCCTAAGGGGCTTCCTCCCCGCAAGAGACCCTTCCAGCATGGGGGGCCAGCCCACTGGATGTTATTAGACCTCCGGGGCTGGCCCAGACCTCCATTCTGGGCCACCTTGGCACAACTCCAAGGAGTCTGATGGGACCCTGAACACCTCAGTCTCAGCCTCCCCTGCTGCCCTCCACGTGGTCGGCGGCCGGCCGGCACCCTCTCTTCCCTCCTCCTCACCGTCAGGGCCTGGATTGCCTCCCACTCCTGCGGGGACTGGATCTTGTGGGCCAGCAGCCGGGTGGCAAGTGGAGGCCTGGGTGAGAGCAAGAGACAGAGCCGGAATAGCCACAGAGCTCAGGCGCCGAGGGGCAGCGCCGCCTCACCGCTCCGCGAGGGCTGCGGCCCTCCGTGGCTTCTGCAGGGCAGGCGTGAAGGCCCAGCTCCTGCTCTGAATTGAGGACAAGGCCGGAGGCAGGATGGGACCAGGTGGAGAGTGCTGGCTGGGACCTTTACAAGGTGTGAGCTCAGCCCTGGGCCAGCTCTACTAAGGACTATGACCTGCCATGTCCTTGGCTCAGCACAGGGACAGATATGGAAAGATGACCACAGCCTTCGAGGGCCTAGTCTGGGAGTGGAGCACGACAACGCACCAGGAGAGATGGGCAGACATAGCTCCCTGGGAACTCCGGGTGGTCCAGGACATTCTGCTGGGGGAGACCAGGGCGGAAGTGGTTCTGTCCTCTACCAGATCGTAGAAGCCCCGTCCCTAGTGACAGTAATGGCTAACATGGACTTAGGGCTTATGATGGGCAAGGGGCCTCCCACGCATTTTCCTGCCTAAGCATCATGAGAGCCCTTTGAGGTGGCCGCACTGGTGTCCCACTTCACAGCTGAAGGAGTAGAGGCTCAGAGGTATTCAATTACCTGCGCAGCTAACAGAGGGGGTGGGAGTTGAGAGTCATACCCAAGCAGCCCGCTTCCCGAGCACACTCACGCTGCCTGTGCGGCCTCCCTGCGTGGAGCGCCCTCACTGGGGGCAGTGCAGTGGGGGTGAAGCACATCGTGCTATGCTCCCCAACCTTCAGCACCACCTGGGGCAGCTGCTGACGCATCCACCCCCAACTCCCTACCAGGCAGCACTCAGTGTGCCCACCGCTATTCCAAGTCCGAGGGCATCCCCAAAATGTGTTTTCACAAGCTCGGGACTACCATCATCTCTCTGTGAGATGTTGAGGCAACCGCTGAGCCCCTAGAGCCTCAGTTTCTTCACCTGTAAAATGGGTTCAGCGACAGCCACCTCCGGGGCTGGTTCACAGGCAGCACTCAGAGTGCCCACCGCTGGCAATGATTTGTGAGCACGTGAAGAATGGAAACATCTCCGATTGAGGCCAGCATCTGGAGCCTGCGCAGCAGGCCCACCGTGAGTGTCACTGAGTGTGAGCAAAAGAGGCGACGGCCACCTACCCCTCAAAGTCCTCGTTGAGCTGCTCGCAGAAGCTGTTGATGCCGGCCCAGTTCAGCTCCTTGTTCAGGGGGTTCGTGGCTCTGTCTGTAGGAGGAGAGAGGGCAAGTGTGACCTAGCAGAGGAGTCCCTGCCACTCACTCCCCGCCCCAGCTGCAGGGGTTGCTCAGTACGGGGCATGTTGCCACTGTCTTGAGACCCACGTGTTAATGTATCATTTAAGTCCATGGATGGAAAAAAGCCCATCCACTGGCTTCCCCTTGCAGCTTCTCCCGAAGGGTTCCACTCTTAGAGACGATTCTGGGGCTGCTCCCCTGCTCCCCATTGCCTACCCCTACAGCTCTCAGTCTGCCGTGTCTGACTACACCTCTGATTCTGCTCCTGGGAACAGCATCCCCACAATTTTCAAGGAATTTATGCTCAGAGGAGATCCAGAAGTAGGAGAAAAACAAACCCATAGTTCTTCCCTCAAGGGTCTGCCCAGCTGGCAAGTGGGCCACAGGAACTGGGCTCTCAGTACGATGAGACAGAGGAGGCAAAGGAGCCTTGGGCACTGGAGGAGGGGACTCGGTTGAGCCCGGGATCAGGGGAGGCTGCCTGGAAGAGGCAACACAAGCAAGGACTGGAGGGAGTTAACCAGGCTGGGTGTGCACGCCTGTGCACAGCTCAAGGGCTGTGTGAGATGCAGGTAACGGCACAGGGCAGAGCATGAAGGGCCTTGGTAAGGAATATGGCTTAGGTATCACCTCCTCCAGGAAGTCTTCGCTAACCCCCACTCCTGCCCAGGCTGGCACTGCTGCATCAGCTCTTTCATCTGTGTCCCTCAGACCTGACCTTGATCATGGGCCTAGCTTACCACCGTGCCACACCGGTCAGGTATGTGCATGCCCATCCACCCTGGCAAACCAGTGCATGAAAGAGGGCTCAGCTGTGGGCAGGCAGGAGTGGTAAGGAGGGGGCGGTAAACAAGGCCAAATGGTCACCCCTCTGACCTCCAACACTGGCTAAAAACAACCAAGTCGGTCACAGAACTTTCCCAGACCTCTGTCTCCCCATTTGTGAGGCTGGACTGAAATACAGACTGATTTGGGGTGACGAAGTACTTTGCCCAGGATGAGGCCGAGGCGGCAGCCAAAGGCAGGTCTTCACCACTTCCCCGAGCCTGTCTCCACGTTTCACCCTGTCCCAGCCGGTTCTGCCCAAGCCTGAGCCCTGGGCCAGCACAGCGGAGGGAACACAGCCTGGGGGGTGCGGCAGAGAAGGATCTGTGGACAGAAGGGGGCTGCAGACCTAGCACGTGGCGGCTGACCACCTGGGGCCCTGTGCTGTGGTGGGGGCCTGGAGCCCTGGCAGCCCTGGGCCTGGCTGCTGTCCATTCAAGTCAGATTCATTCGCTAAGTACTCTGAGTGCGGGAGCCGCCGCACTGAGCAAGACTAAATCCTCCCCTCCTGGAGCTCACGGCCCAGCAAGAGGCACACTGCTCAGACAACCAAACCTACACAAAGTACTGTATGCCGCTGTGGAGTGCTATAAAGAAAAAAAGAAAAGCAGAGCAGGGAAAAGGTATAGAAAGTGTTGGCGGGGGCGGGGGGACTGCTCTCTGGCACAGCTGAGCAGAGATCTGAATGAAGCACTTTCCCTCTGGGCACATACCTCTGCTCCAGGAGCCCTGCAGAGCCCTCCAGGCCCTCAGAGGAAAGAAGGCCCTGGACCAGCCAGGGTACCACCAAGAGGCACCCCCCACTAAGTGTGGCCATTGACTCTGCCCCGTAGCCCCCCAACACCACCTGAGGCTGGGGAACACCAGCCTGAGGTCAGAGGATGAGGCTGGATACTACCCACTCAATGACACCCAGATGGGGACCCTAAAACAGGAAGTCCCTTCAAGTGTCAAAGACACGTGAGTCTGACTGCGGACAGAGGCTGGTTCTAGAGACAGTTCCTGAGTCAGGAGCCAGTAAGGAAGCAGTGGGATCACGAGACATGCATCACTCTCGGAGTGAGGGCCTCTGGGTGCAAGGAGATCTGACCAACTTCTCCGGCCCTGGCCCCAACCCCCCAGTCCATCCTGCTGATGCGGGGAGGGGGGCACTTTCCTTGACAGGCAGCAGGGGAGAACACCTCCAGGGAGGGAGGGAGGGAGGTGTTTCACAACCCGGGGTGACTTCACTGGCTCCACAGTGGTGACAATGTTATCGTTTACCCACAAGAAGCCACTTTTTAGCTCTAACCACCAGAAGAGAAGAGCTTACAATTTTGCTAGGGCACAAAGGGGAAGAAAAGAGAAAAACAATGTTGGTCCCAATTTATTGGGGTCCAACTGCTGCCAAGCCCAGGTGTCCTGATTCGTCTCAGTTTCCCAGATCAGACTCAGGTCTCTCAGAAAATCCCCATTGTTGCTACACCTGACACTGTTGTATCATCTGGCCCTCAAGTCCTTCCGCCCGTCATATCCTTCAACCAGGGCCCGACCCATCTGAGACCCAGACACTTGTGGCGTTCTGGAACAGTCTTACTGGCCGCTGAGTGCCTCCTTTCCACTCTCCCCCGCTCCCCGCCCCCCCTGCCCAGGGCAGCACTGAAACATCCCTGGAGATGCTGCAGTTCTGGGGCTAACCTCAGGGTTCAACTCTGCTCACCCTGCGTAGCTCCCTGGTGTGCCCAGGGCTAAGGTGCTGAGTTGAGGGTAGGCCCAGAGGCCACCTTGAGGCCCCAGCACGGACATGGGTCCAGCACCAGCCCAGGGAGCAAGCCACAGCTTTCTGGGGCAGAGTCCGGGAGTGGGGCTGTGACAGGCAAGGATGTCAGCATGGAGGGTAGGGGGCTCAGGTGGAGAGTGCAAGTGTGAGGGCTCAGAAGCCTGAGTAGTAGTTGGAAGTGTGTCTGAGGATTGGGGAAAGGGGTGCAGGGACCTCTAGAGGAAGTGTAGCGAGGACAGGAGTCTTGAGCTGCGGCCCACGGCGAGGGGCTGGGCCGAGGGTAGGGACACAGAAGTTGAAACGACTTCTGGAGTCAAAGACGGGCCCTTTCACGTCTGTAGGGTGTGGGGGTTTCTTACTGTGTGGCCAGAGCTTGGAGGATCAGAAGAAGCATGGGTCCTCCCTTTTTGGGCAGGGGAAATGAGCAAACCTAACAGTAGCTGCAAGCTCAAGGATGGGAAAGGAGGGAGTCAGGACATGCAGGGCCAGACTGTGAAGGATTCGGGCCCCGGACAGGTGGGTCCTTCCCGAGTCTGAGGTGTAGCCCTGCGTTCGCTTGCTCGCTCTTGCGACCCAAGGAAATGAGTTGGGGGGTCTGCTCTTCGGCGGACAGGTCTGGGCCTGAAGGGGTCGGAGGCTGCTATCTCCGTCCCGGGGCTTCTGGGCTCAGGGATGCGCGCAGCTCCCTCTTCGCTGGGGGTCGCAGCCCAGGTATCTGATGGGTGGGCTGCCCAGCTTGTAGGATCTAACTTCATCCCAGGGTCCGAGGAATCCGCTCGGGTGCCGCCCCTCCTGGGGCAGGGGCGGGGCGTGAGGAGGGGGCGTCCTGTACCCCGCCCCCGCCGGGAAGGGGCCCGCCTTGTGCCCCCGGTTCCGGTTCCGGCCCGGCCCGCGCCCCTCCCGGACACTCACTGATTCGTGCCTCCAGAGTCTCCGGCTCCATCTCCGGCTCCATCCGCCACGGGCCCCCAGCCTCGGCACCGCCCCCCGCCCCCCCTCTGCTCTCGCGGGACCTCCTCGGCACAGCCCTCCACGGATTAAAGGGGCAACGTTCGCCCGGATCCTCCGGAGTGGCGCACGCCAGCGCTCGGTGCCATAGAGATACGAACGAACTCGCCTAGAGTGTCACCTGCTCTCCTAACCCCTCCCCCAAGCGGCGTCTACGTCACGGGCGGAACCCGCCACCTGCCTTCTTGTTCAAGGCGTTCAGACTGCAGGAATTAGGGACCCAGGGAGACACTATGGAAACCCCACGGGACGCTCTAACTCGTTCCGCGTCACGGAGACGCCTGTGACCGCGTCCAAAAGAATGCTCCGCGACAATGTTTCTGAGGGGCTCCGAGGTCACTTCCGGGGCTGTGAGGTCATTCCGGGATCCCTGAGCATGTACTTCCGCTTAGTTGATCAAGTGGGCGGGTCCCTTAAAAGGGCGATGACATTTGTTGGCTGCTGTGAAAATAACAAGGAGTCAAAATTTGTCGATTACTTACAGCGGTCCAGGCATTGTTCTAAGCTCTTTTGCACATTGATACATTTACTTCTTACAACAAACCCATGAGCCAGATAGTTTTCCTAAGGTCACACAAATGTCGGAGCCTGAACCCCGTACTACTTCCTGCATTCCTTCTGAAATCATTTAATGCACGATCCATTTGCTTTGCTCTGTGACCGGCATTGGAAAGACAAGGACAGATATTTATTACACAATGTGATGGAGGAAGCCTACCGGGTACTGCCAACTCAGGAGGCGCTCTACCGCAAACTGGAGCCTGGGGGATACGGGGCTTCTTGTCAGGGGAGGTTTCACGGAGAGATTGATACTTAGCTGAAAGACAGATTTCTCCAGGTAAACCTGGTGTAAAAAGATACTCCAGGTGTGTTGCAGAGAAAACTTGATGCTTCTTGCTGATACAGTGAGGATCACAGATCAGCAAGTCTGTTAGTGTGTAGGCAGGGTTTATTAGCGATACGTTGTGATGGGAGAGAATGCACCTTGCCGAGGTGGAGGAGAAAGGCATGGGCTTGGGCAGCAAAAAGCATCAGGTCTTTTGTCTTGAGGACTTACAGAGCTTGCAGGATGGGGGTGAAGGAGTTGCACATAGATTGGTGGGTAAAGGCAGTGCCAGCTTCCCCTAGGGATGGACATGACCTCCTAAATGTGGGTGTGTGGCGGCTTGTTAGCCCAGAATCTTATCTTCCTCCAGACCACATTTGTTCATCTCGTTGTAAAACAGATACATGAGAGGAGGCGGTTAAAATGGAGGTAGCTACCCCAAGTTATTTATGGGCTCTCTCTGTCAGCACTGGGGACCCCCTTGTAAAACAGATAGTGACCAGAGGCAGGCAAGTAACCAGTTGTTTTATGGGCTTTCCCTTTGGGCACTGTGGACCCTCAACCACCTTCCTCCTCCCTGCCTTGGTTTACTATCTATCTTGCCTAACAGATGGAGGGAACCAAACGTTTCAGGGCTCACAGGGGAGAAAGTGTATGGAGTTCAGGGAATTGAAATTATTTCAATATGGCTCTGAAGGGTGTTGGCCTGGAATTAGGCCCTGGCGAGATCACACAAGTCCTGTGTTTTGTTTGTTTGTTTTGTAAGCTATGTTGGAGGTGCCACGGGTGGTGACAAAGTCAGGCTTTTCTTTTAGAGAGGTCCAGGCGGCTACAGTAGGGGGGAGATACTGGGGGGGAGGGGTTGACTGAAATCAAGGAGGGCAGGGTGACTGACTAACCAGCCTTTGCCACCCGCGTCCCGACACCTGGTGACGTCACACCCAGCTGGCTCACCTGGGTCGTTGCAGTCGGTCGCCCCCTGGCGGTCCTTCGGGGAGTAGCACCCTCTCCAGCCGCCCATGCTTGGGAGGGTTAAAGCGCAACGGAGACTAGGGAATCTGAGGAATCCAGTTCTGCTTGGCTGTGACCTTGCGAACAGCCTCGATTCAACTTGCAGAACAGCAGTGACCTCATCTGGGAGATGAGAGGGTTATGCTGGGTCAGTTCCCCCCGCCCCCAAACTCAACCATTCAGGTGATTGGGACGGGTTTCTCAATTCTCCTCCACCTGCCCTTGAAGTTATATGGGAAAGTGGTATGTATATTTATTGCATTTCTCAGTAAAAGCTGTGACATAATAGGAACTTAGAGAGCTTTTTGTTGGTTTCCTTTATTACTGAAATGAGTTATTAGAGAAATAAAACCACCACATTTACCACATTGGTTTTGGGTATATACACGCTGTCAGGTGCCACTTTTTGAAGAAAGCATAGATTTGATTTTACCTGGGTTCAAATTCTGCCTTCACTGCTTTGGAAATCATATGGCCTAGGGCAAGTCACTCAGCCACCCTACTTCTCAGGCTTCTTAACTGAAATGAGGCTACGAGAATTCAATGAGCATGTGTCTGCTAATTGAAGCCCCCAACACACAGTCCCTACTCACTTTTCTTTGCTGGACTTGTCTTTTTAGCACTTATCTCCACTGTTCTTCATTGTGTTTCTTCGTCTCTCTCCCCCACCAGAATGTAAGTTCCATCAGGACAAGGTGTTGTATCTGTTTGGCTCACTGATGTATCCCCAAAGCTTGAAAGAGTAACTGGCACAGAGTAGGCTTCACCAAACGTGCATTGAATAAATGAGTGAGTAGAAACTATTGTTCACAAGTCTTATGGGTAGAGGGGTGCAGGAAAGTGCTCAATAGTGCACAGTGAGTGCGTGTGCACTCACACACACTCCAGGTTGTGCTCTTAACCGAAGCTGTAGGCTGTGCCTCAGGGAAACCCAGAGAACAGGGATTGGTGAGGGAGATTCAGGAGCTGTGCCCCCGCAGGCAGGGCCTGGCCCAGACCGGGATTCAGGGTAGAAGGTGTGGAAAGAGGAACCTGAGGATGGGGAAAGGAAGGAGGACCAACACAGGAAACAGGACATGCAGGAATTTAGCCTGTGCCCCTGATTCCCATCTGCACCATTGGCAAATGCGTGGCTCTGAGTGACTTGGGAACCCCCAGGGAGAGAAGGGCAAGTAAAACTGAGCTGTCCTTGAAACAGCTATAATCAGCGGACCCACGCTGACCTCCAGTGGCTTAACACCTCAGACCTTTCCCAGGAAAACCTCTCCACCACTGGAAATGCTTGTGAGGACAGGTAGGAGAGGAGGACAAGGAGCGGGGGAAAGAACTCGGAGGAGCGCTGTGTGGGAGGGCATGGGATCCTTTCTTGGGGGATTGCAGAAGGTCCAGGGAACACGCTGAGACACGGGCTCCACTCCAGGCCCTATGACCACAGTCAGACTCCGACTCACCTCTTTCTTCCAGGTGGAGGACACAAAGGCCATGGCTGTCATTGTCTCCTATAATTCTCACACAGACCTCAGAGCTGGGTATTATTCTCTTTGCTTTCCAGATGAGAATTCTGAGGCCCTGTGTAAGGATGTGCTTGGCCAATGTTCCCACACAGCCTCCATCACAAGAGCCCACATAAGACCAAGTTCTTGCCTTTAAAAGGACAAAAAACACAAAAACAAACAAAACCCACTGAGTTAATTACTTAGGTATCCAAGCTAGCTGGTGTGAGGGGAGTGGAGGCCACGAGACTTTTAAGCTGAGAAGGAGCCAGCTGGAGAAAGGGTGTCCAGGCAGAGAGAACAGCAAGTACAAAGCTCCTGAAGTCAGCTAAGCCCAGAGTCGGAATTTGAACTCAAGCTTGAGTCTCTGCATTTAAAGTTCATACTGAAGAGAGAGCAGGCATCAGCAAGATGGTAGAGTACATGGATGCATGTATTGGAACTCCTTATATATGTATGCAGAGACAGGGAGGGGACTCATTTCCAAATCAGAACTAGACCACACAGTAGGAGGAAGATTATTGCACTGATTTATGATTTTACATAAGTGAAAAGGCTCACAAAGTATTAAAATTTAGCCCTATTTCTCAGTATGTTTAATACATTTTCTTTACTGAAAAGAATGACCTTACCCTGGCTGGTGTGGCTAAGTGGGCTGAACTCTGGCCTGCAAACCAAAAGGCTGCTGGTTCAATTCCCAGTCAGGACACATGCCTGGGCTGTGGGCCAGTCCCTGGTTAGTGGTGTGCGAGAGGCGACTGATCGTTGTATCTCTCACACATCAATGTTTCTATCTCTCTCTGTCTCCGTCCCTTCCCCACTCTTGAAAACTAAGTAAATAAAATATTTAAAACGAAAAGAACAACCCTTTTAGGTGGAAGGCATATATAAATGCCTATGTTACAGAAGATGATCTAATTGAGTGTTTGCAATTAACGCTTTCCCAGAAAATCTGGATTGCCTGAAATAAGGGGAAAGTCAAAATAAGATTCTATTCAAAGGAGACTGGGTCCTACCTTGTGTGTGCAGGGAGAGGGATGCGGCCACTAGAGAGGTGAACTTGGTCATTGGGCTTTTCCCTGTCCAATGATGTGGTGTTGGGGGATGGGTGTGAATCTCCCTTGTGATAGTTTGTTTCACCGCCTTTGCTCTGGTTCCATGATAAAGATAATTTGCTGCCAGTTATTGACTCACCTGCTGTGTGACATGTATCATACCTTTGAAGTAGGGATTAGTCTCCCCACTTTACAGAGGAGGAAACTGAAGTCCAGAGAGGTTAGAGAAAATCTTGACCAAGGTCACAAATTAGTGGGGCGCTGAGACTAGTTCTGCTTGATTTCCAAGGTTGCTGGGGCTCTACTCTGCTGGTTTAATCCTCTGGGGAGCTACGGAAGAATGCAGGCTCCTGGACAACCTCATACTCAGCTTTGATTCTCTAGGGATATGGCCCAGGAATTCGCAACCCAAAGATAGCTTCATCTTGTGCTCAGTCCACCCCTTGCTCCCGGAGACCCCTTCTCCTGCCTGCCCTGGTTCCTCAAAAACTTTAGGTCCAAGATGGGCACAACCAGGGTGACACAGGCTCACCCAGGAGGTCTGACTGTGCGGTGCAGGCCATCTCTGCAGCTCAGTGGGACACTGGTTCCCACCTCCCTTCCCCCCAACTCTTATAACCTCAGCCTCTCCCTGCTCTGGTGCTCAGGTGTACAAGGCGGGTCACACTTGCTCGCCAACATGCCAACTGGGTCGGGGGAGTAGAGGAATAAGGGGTTGGGGCGTGAAGAGCCTGAGCCACGTTTTCCACCCCCACCTCTTTCCGGAGGGTAGGTATCTGGTTTGCAGGAGGCGTGGCCATAGAAGCCGCCACTCTGACTCGCACCCCATTGGCTAGAAGGCAACTACAAGAACCTCGGACTTCACCAATAGGAAGGCAATATGCAAATATTGCCCTCATTAATTGGCCAAAGAACCACTCATTCACGTGCTCTGGGACTTGGAGCTTGTAGCGTAATTTTGAGGTAGAAACTACACATGAAAACAAAATTTTGAGAACAAAAATGTGAGAACCCACTTTGTGCCAAGTCCTGCGTCAGGGAGTCGGTGTGAATAAGTGAGGCAAGACACCGCCCTCATGTAATTTACATTCTAGTAGACTAAGCAACACAGAAATAAGCGATGTAATTTTAGATTGGGTGGTGCTGCAAAGACACGCACTGGGGCGCAGTGAGCCCGCAGCACGGTGACAGCGCTGCACCGGTAAATTCAAAGCGCTGCAGAGGAGGGTCGGATCAACCCTCGTGGAGGTGGGGGGAGGGGCAAGAGAGAGGAGGTGACCTTCAGCAGGGACCTAAAGAAAGAGAAGGAATTTCCCCCCTAAGATGAGGGGATGGTTTGCGGGGAAGTTGGATCTTTAGGAACCTAGGAAGTTTGTCGTGGCTGGAGGGGAAGGGTGTGCAGGGCAGGAGAGAGCAGAGCTACGCGACTTTGGGCAAGTCACTTCACCTCTGGAGCCTCAGCTGGCGGAAGGCTAGAGATAGCCTAGAACACCTAGCATAGAGTAAGCACTCAATAGATGCTAAATAAGGCTCCATATGGTGATACTCTTGTTATATTGGGAGAGGCCCTCAATTCTCTTCCCTAGGTTTGGGGCTTTGGTTCCATTCCTTTTTCTTCCCTTCCCCCAAAGCGTATTATCTTCCGGGCTTCTGTTTTCCCTTCTCCCCTGGGAACTTCGGCAGACTGGCGCTTTGCCTTCCTGTCTTCCCAAGGGACAAAGGCTCCAAATACAGCAAGAAAGACTTGGATAAGCTCCAGGAAAGGACTTCCTGGTCTTTCCGTCAGAATCGCAGCTGCTGGGAGGAAGGGGACAGGGCGTGTTTCCCACAGTTAAGAGAATTCCGGAGCTGGAAGAAATCTTTGAGGTCACTTATTTAGCCTGGAGCTTCTCAGGTACCGATATCCATGGTCAGAAAAGCACTTCACCTCAGGGCCAGCTGAGTGCAGGCATCGCGGAGCCTGAAGTTTGTAAAAATGTGGAGCCCTCTTTTAAAAACGTAAAATTCTCCTGGGCTGGTGTGGCTCAGTTGGTTGGAGCATCATCCAATAACTGAAGAGTTGTGGGTTTGATTCCTGGTCAGGGCACATTGCTGGCTTGTGGGTTTGGTCCCCAGTCCCGGCACATACACATATGGGAGGTAGCCAATTGATATTTCTCTCCCACACCGATGTTTTCTCGCTCCCTTCTCTAAAAGCAGTGGAGAAATGTCCTCGGTTGAGGATATAGATGTATACGTATAGATGTATATGTAGATGTGGATATAGATGTATATGTATAGATGTATATGTGTACATGTATATGTATGTGTATAGATGTATATGCATAGATGTATATGCATCTACATATACATGCACACAGATGCACACACATGTCTACATGCATACACATGCACACATATACATGTGTGTGTACATGCACATACACATATATTAAATTACACATTCAAAATTATGTTTTAGAGTGAGAAAATAAATTCCCATAGATTACAAACTTTAAAAATCTGACAAATACCATAATCGTGATATCAGAACAGTAAGAAATTTTTACTTAACTACTTGACATGCCACTCTACTACATTTTTTCCTATAATTTTGGGCTGCATATGCTTCATATAGCAGTGATGTTATTATATTTTCTATAAGGAGAAAGAAAAGTCAGACTTCTAGCATGTTTGATCAAAAAATGTTTTTTTGTTTTACAAAAGTTTTTCTCAGGTTCATAATCTGTAATTGACAATGTCGTGTAAGTCTTAGAATTTTAATGCTGTCAAATTTGGGAAAGCCACATTTCCCAGGCGGCTTCATCAGGAGCCGCTGGTTCTGTCAGAGCACAGCGCGCTAGGTGCCGAGACACAGCCCCACGGGTCGTGACCTCGAGGACGTTCGACGTCACACACAGGCACACTCGCTGTTGGCAGCGCTGCTACAGGTTTGAGTCCTGCGGCAGGGGGTTCTGGTCCGTTGCACGGCACAGGACTCCCAGCGAAGAAGAACCGTGTGTGTGGTGCATGTATTTACACACGATGCATCTGCAGTCACCTTTGCTGTGTTGCTGGTGGCCTTCCCGATGGCGTGGAGTTCTGCTGTGATTAGGTGTGAGCGGGCACTGAACCCTCCACTTGTCACGTGTCTGAGACCAGCTTGTGGCTCCAGACGGTTCGGACCTTGGTTCTCCTCCTCTGGTCACAGCCTTCCCATGGCGGGTGCCCAGGACGTATGGCGTGCTGACGTAGTGATATGACCTCGTCCCTGCACCTTTTTGGCAGGACACCAGGTGAGTCAGCAGAGGGGCTCTGAGTATTAAGATATTTCTGGAAACCATTCTTTAGGTTAGAACTGGGGCTAGCAATCATCTGACTACTCCTACAAGCGACTGTGAACTTTCCAACTACAACCCGCTAAACTCAAACTAAATGGAAGTTCAACTCAACTCCCCACTAGTCAGATCTCAGACTAGTCGGACCCAGTGTTCAGAAAGAGAAAAGTGCTTTACCGATATAGAACAATCTCCGAGACACAGCGTTACGAGAAGGAGACCAAGGTTCAGGACCGTGGGTGTGGCACGCTGTCACCCATGTGGCCCGTGGAATATCTGGAAAGGGGCACAAGAAGGGTGCTCACCTCTGGGTGGCTTGGCGGTTGGGGTAGGAGGGAAGCTTGCTGTTCCTGCAAAAGCCTTTTGACTTCTGTGAAGTGTTTTTTAAAAATTTTAATTTACTTTTTTAGAGAGAGGGGGAGGGAGGGAGAAAGAGAGGGAGAGAAACATCGATCAGGTGCCTCTTGTAAGCCTCAGCTGGGAACAGAACCACAACCTAGGCATGCGCCCCTGTCAGTAATCTAACTGGTGACCTTTTGATTTGCGGGACGACGCCCAACCAGCTGAGCCACACCAGTCGGGGCTGTGAAGTGTTTTGAAATCACACGTGTATCTTAATTTTTCATTTTTTGAGGAAGATCCCTAGCAGTCGACAAGTTGTTTTTCTTCCTGATTTAGATTGTTCTCTTAGTGGCCAGCAGGAGGAGGCAAATGCTTTCTCTCTGCTAGAGAGAGGTTACCCCTTCCACCACTTCCTAAAACGCAGTGACCGCACCCTGTGCTGGAACCAGCCTCCAAAAGGGGGCTTACAAGGAAAATAAGTGAAATAAGTTGGCGGGATGAATTCCAGGGAAGCTCTCATTTAAAAAATTGCTTTACTGAGATATAATTCACATAACACAGGATTTGTCCACTGAAAGTGTACTGTTCACTGTTTTTTGGGATGTGCGTGTTCCGTGTCCTCGAGCCGGCTCTGACTCCTGGCGACTCCATGAAGGACTGATGTCCACCCTGTCCAGTCCTCCACAACCCTCCGCACTCCTCTAGACCCGTGCCTATGGCGATTTTCACGGAGTCCACCCATTCCGTAGTTCCTTCCTCTCTTCCTGCTGCCTCTGTTTTTCCCACCATTGTCGTCGTTCCCTAAGAACCCTGCCTTCTCATGTGTGCCCGAAGCAGGAGGGCTTCGGTTCTGTCTGCAGTGCTGTTTCGGGCTTCGCGTGCTGTCCGCCCTACTTGCCCGTCTTCCTGGCGGTCCAGGGTGCAGCACAGCCCTCCCGCAGTACTGTCATTCAGATGAATCCGTTTTTCCCAGAAGCCCTCTTCACCATCACGGTTTCTGTCCATGGTAATTTGGAATGTGTACGATATGCTATGAATTTTAGCAAAATACATATAGCCTAAAATTTCCTGTTTTAACTATTTTAAGTGCACAAGTCAGTGACATTAATTGCATTCTTAATGCTGTGCAATCATCGCCATCCCTTTCCAAAAGGTTTTTGTCAGAACCCCACTCAGAACTCCCGCGCTGGTAGGACAGCGGCTCCCCATTCCTGCTCCTCATTCCCGCTCCCCATCTCCCTCTAATTTCTTCTCTGTCCCTGTGAATGTATCTATTGCAGATATTCATTAACTGGAATCGTACACTGGGTGGCTTTTGTGTCCTTCTTTCACTGAGCTTAACCTTTTGCAGGTCCATCCGTGCTGTGGCGCGCACCGGCGCTTCCTGTCCCGCTGTGTGTAAATGCCGCGTTTCGTTCATGAACTCATCTGCTCTCTGTTGGGGATAACTTCGCTACGAACGATGGTGAAGAAATATCTGCGTGAGGCCCTTTTTTCAATTCCTTCCAACTCCCTGCGGGAGTGAAAGTGTTGGGTCATAGAACACTTCTAAACTTTGAGGAACTGTCAAAGTATTTTTCATAATGGCAGCACCACTTTCCACCCCCACCAGCAGTGTGTGAGGGTTGAAATGGTGAGACCTTGTTCTCGTAGGCTGGGCTGCGGACACAGGGTGTGGGGAATGGCCAGGAAGGGCAGGGGGCCTGTAGAATTCTGTAGGGGGGGAGGGCTCCCAAGTGTGTGAGCAGGCCAGTGGGATATCCAGCCTGTGAGGTGGGTGGTGGAGACAGAGGGAGTAACTGAGACCCAGAGATCACCAGACGTGGAATGAACTGGAAGGTGATTGCTCCCAGCCCCTCCTGTGGCAAGTGGGGAGACCCAGGCCTGGGGCCATCTGTGCCCAGAGGTGAGGGAGCCTGCAACGGCCCAATGCTTGGGGAACACTCAGCAGATGCCAGTCATTAGCGCTAACTCCAGAATAATAATAGTGGCGTGGCTTCCGTGTGCCAGATTACGTGTGCCGAGCCCAGAAGAGACCGAAATGTTCTGTGTTCTGCGTCTGGTAAGTGGCAAGAGGAATATTTTCCGTAGGGAACATCTCTCTGAAAATTAAACAAGGAAAGCAAGCTCCTCCCGTTACTTGGTGGTCCTGGGCTGCTCTTCCTCGGGAGGGCAGGCCCCAGCCCCGAGCCCGGTCGCTCCTCCCAGGCCCGAGCCATCCATTCTCCCTGTGTACAGCAAAGCCTGGTACGCCTCCTCAACCCGCTCACAGTGATGGGGCGAATCCATGGGGGTGGAAGCATCTGGATTACAACCCAAGGGCAGGACCATATCCTCTGCAGGGCAAATGGGTGTCTCTTCCATAAACCCACCCAGCACCAAGAGCGTGTGCAGGGAGGTGTGACCCCGAGGAGACTCCCAGTCCAAAGGGCCCAGATAATGTGCTGGAGAGGGGAGGAGAGGAAGTGGTGAGGTTCTGAACTGTTAGAAGGGGGCCTTCGGAAATACGCTACAATGAGTGCTTCCTGCTGTGGATCCACCATCCAGTCATGCAACCGCCTACCCAGCCAGCCACCCACCCACCCATCCACCCACCCACCTTTGCATTAAGATCAACACGATAAGGTGCAGCCAAGAGCCGAGGAAGAGTTCTCCGTGGAGAGAACAGCAAGGCCACAGGCTTGAGGCTGGAATAATCGTGGTGAATTTAAGGGACAGAGAGGTCAGCATGGCCAGGGCACGTGTGGGATGAGATGAGGCTGCAAGGTGGATAGGACCAGGTCAGGTGGGCCTCATCAGCCAAGAGGGGAATTTGGGTTTTGTTCTCAGGGTGAGGAGAAGCCACCGGAGGGTTTAGAGCCGGAGAGCAGGGCGTGGTATCTTCTGTTTCACGAAGACCTCGCCAGGCGGTGGACGGGTTGTGGGGGTGGAATGCAGAAGAGGGATGTGAAGTGGCTGTGGCCCATACCCCCCCTTCTCCAATTTCCTTCCCCACTCAAGGCCTCTCCCCAGTTCTAGGTAAGGTAAGGATGGCCCAAGAGCTCCAGGGGACCCACAGGATCCTGGAGGGGTGCCAGCCAGGAGTGCAGCCAGCAGCTGGGGTTCAGAGGAGGGCCATCGAAACAGGTGATCCAGTTAAACAAGGGAGGCACCTGGGCCAGGTGAGGCACGGGCTCTGTGGAAGTCCCTAGGAGGACAGTCATCTTTAAGAAGCAGGGCTGGACCTCCGCTCAGAGAGCCTGGACATCCTTAAAGATAATGTTTAATGGCAGCGAACATTTATTCAGCACTGACGTAGGTTGGCAGTGTGCTCAGTGCTTCATATACATTTGCCTGTAGAGCTCACATACACCTTGTCGGATGTGACAGTCACAGTTCCCGTTTGACAGGTGGACACACTGAAGCCTGGAGAGGTTATCTGACTTGCCCAAGGTCACACAGCGAGAGAAAGGTCTCACTGGGCCTGAGGCTCCCACACCTGAAGACAGACTTTGGGAATAGGAGGGGCTGTGATCGGCATGAAGACTGGGAAGCACAGATCAAGAGCCCCGCCCAGCTCGGCCCAGGAGACACAGGGCCCCTGGCTTGCTGGTGTGAGTGCCCCGCCCCCCTGAGGGGTGGTCCATCGGGCTGACACCGGTGTCCTCCTTCTCAACCCCTGAGACCTGGTCCAGGAGCATGGACACCAGCTCCCCAGGAAGACATGCACTGCAGTGGGGAGGAGTGTCCAGGCGGTTGGATGTTGGTCCCCTCTGCTACTCATTTGTAAATCCCCTCGCCCCCCAGTGTCTGCTTGGACCCCTGCCTTCATCATCTCGGGTGAAACCTTTACCCATTTAGAAATTCTCTCCCAAAAGAATGAAGCAAAGAATAATACATTTAATTAATATATTTTGTGAGTATCTATTATGTGCCCCACATGCTGCATAGGTTAACTTTTGAAATTAAAAAATTTTAAAAAATTCTCACATTTCCCCTGCGAGGAAGGTCCTAGGAGCTCCCTCTCACAGATGAAGAAACTGAGGTTCGAAGTGACGTGCCGCGGCTACTCCACTTGTAGGTGACAAAGCCAGGACTTGACATCCGCCCTTTCAACATGTTTTTAAATTTATTGATTTTAGAGAGAGAAAGGAAGGAGAGAGAGAAAGAAACATCAGTTTGTTGTTCCACTTATTCATGCATTCATTGGTTGATTAATGTATGTGTTCTGACCGGGGATTGGACCTGCAAACTTGGGTGTCGGGCCGATGTTCTAACTGAGCCACCTGGCCAGGGTGACATTCACCCTCAGTGCTTTCCATGCCCCACCCTCCTCGGCTGCTCACTATCATCTTCTAAAGAGGATGTTGGGGAGGGGCAGGGAGGGAAGCAGGCTGGGCATGTTGTTCCCTTTGTTCTTTGGGAGGAAAAGGACAGGAAGGGAGATAGGCAGGGACCTCAGGGACCTCAGGGCTGAACTCCACAATGGCAGGAGGCCCTGGGCAGAGGTGCTGGAAGCCACGGGCTGACATCCCCACTGGGTGCAGTGGGCATAAGACCTTGGATGCAGGACACTTCAGGGGCCACTGAAATGTTTTAATGTCTCATAAAATCAGAAGAAGAAACTGGACTTTTAGGATGAAGAAAATGTGTTCCTATGTAACATTGATAGATTCATTCGATGCAGCTGTAAAGTATAATTACACATATGTGTGTGTGTTTATGCACTCCTATGTATAATATATGACTATTCTTTAGTGTGGGGGGGCCCTCGAACACAGAAGTACCTCAGGCACAGGAGAGCCATCATGGGGACCTGAGAGGTGCAGGCCTGTGTGCTCGGATGCAGCTCCAGCCGGGGGCGAGCTGCCCCCCTGCCCCCAGACAATGCAGGTGGGACACTGGGCCCCTGGGTGGGAGTAAAAGCCATCTGTTAACTATTGACAAAATGCTGGCTTATCTGCCCGCTCCTCAAGCACTGATTGTCCTCGGTTCACAGAGGAGGAGACGGAGCTCAGCGAGGTTAACTCACTGGGCCTGGCGTCACGCAGCAGCGATAAACGGCGGGACCGAGACTCCAGTCCTGGATCGTCCTTCAAATAACATTGGAGGACTCCCTCCTGCCCCAGGAGTCGGGGCTTTCTGGAGCCTCCCACTGGGGGGCAAGGAATCATTTTCTAGTTGTTTCCTGTGCCCAAGCTTGTCTCCCCTGCTGGACCTGGTCTCTCTAAGGCCTGCCCATGTTTTATCCTTTCCCTCTATGGCGGCCCCCCATCCCGTGTATTTGAATGAAGTCGTACGTGTTTGTGTTGCGTGAGGGACACCCTGGGCGGCCAGCTCGGCGATGTGCTCTGGGCACCCAGAGGTGTTCGCACCGGCAGCTCTGTTGTGGCTGCTCTGCCCTGTTGCCTCCTGGCGCGGCCTGGGGGCCTCCTGTGCAATCCTTGAGGGCCTGTCCTGAAGTCCTGGGAACCTGCCTCTGCAGCTGCTTTGCCCACGTAATGCTGCACTGCCAGCAAGGAAATGTGGCCGGAGAGGGCCTCCAAGAAATGTGATTTTTGATGGCTGCATAATAGTTCGTTCATATTTTCATAGCATCGTTACATAGCTAATCCTGTATTATTGATGTTTCACTTTCCAACTCTTCCCCAAAGGCCACCGATATTCTTCTTATTATTTTTGCTATTCCATAAGTCAATCAGTGATGGTCTATGAAGCACGTACTATGTGCTGAGAACAACTTTCTGATCATCTGGTGTAATTCAAGGGTGACATTTGAAATACTGAGTAGAACATCCTCAAAACCTATCAGAGGTGGCCACCGTAGTGGAGGGCAATTTACAGCCTCCCATGCATTTATTAATAAAAAGAGAAGATGAAAAATTACTGAGCTAAACATTCAGCTTGAGAAGCTAGAAAAAGAGTGATAAAGTTAAAAAAAAAAACCACTAAAAGAAGAAGCTAGTGAGCATAAAGGAAGGAAATGACACCGATAGCTGGTTCTTTAAAAAGATCCAGGCAGTAGAATGCCTCGGGACCTGCACGGACTGAAAATTCTTTAGTCAAGAGGCCTTCATGAATATTATTTCTCCCACCAACTTTCGATAACAATTGTTTGGCCAAGTGTATTAGTTACCTGTTGCTGTGTAACTAATTAACCAGAATGTAGGGACTTAAAATAAGAAACACGTTTGTCACAGTTTCTGTGGGTTGGGACTGCAGATGGGACTTAGCTTGGTAACTTCTGGCTCAGGGTCTGCATAAGGCTGCAGTCTTGGTGCTGGCTGAAGTGCAGGAAATCCACTGCCGAGTTCACTCCCGTGGCTGTCGGCAGGCCTCAGGTCTTCATTGGCAATGGTCTGGAGACGGCAGTTCCTTGGAACGTGGACCTCTCCATAGGACTATTTGTGACATGGCTGGCTGGCTGGCTTCCTCAGAGCTAGGGAGGAGGGGGGGCGGAGAGAGAGAAGGAATAGGATAGGACAGGGTGGGGAGAAAGGGAGAGCACACAGCCTTCTGATGATCTTTCTGTAACGTAACCTTGGAAGTGACATCCCATTGCTTCTGCTATGTTCTAGTATTCTATTAGTTAGAACAGAGTCCCAGGTTCATATACCCTGAAGGGGAGCCAGTTATTCAAGGGTGCGAATACCAGGGGCCACCTCAGAGGCTGCCACCACCCAAAGGGTTTAAGGTCGTACTCCTAGAGGTCAAATATCCCTCTCACTAGGTGAGGGCAGCGTTGCGTGCTTTGAGACTGACTGGAGCAATGGGCTGGTAGGCGAGGGAGCTCAGCTGCTCACCGATTGTGTGCCCTTTGTGAACTCTCTGGAAATGAGTAAGTAACAAAGATCACCTGAGAACTCACTGAGCTCGTTGCGAAGAGGGAGGGAGGGAGGGCTCCGTGAAGTGCGGAGGTGGGCATTGTTAAGAGAATAAGGGTGGAGATGCAAGGGCAGATGATTCTTTTTCTTTTCTTTTTTTCTTCTCCTCCTTCCTTCCCTCCCTCCCTCTCCCTCGCTCCCTTTCTTTCTTTCTCTTTTCCCTTTCCCTTCCCTTCCCTTCCCTTCCCTTCCCTTCCCTTC